>CM064516.1:6872177-7125770 GCA_032716605.1 Paralithodes platypus
ATATATATGGGAAACAGATTTTCTCTTAGACATGCTGTATTAAAATCCACCGCATTTTTACAGTTATTTACTTTTCTTGAAATATTTTCAATTTTCCTTAATAATTTTCTTACAAAAGGAGGGTGAGTGAAGACAACTTCTCCGTAGTTCTCCATATTTACTGTTATATTTGTACAACGTTTCGCCTACACTTTTAGGCATCTTCAGGTAAATTGTAAAAACACTCTTCCAAAAATTAAAATATACAGTACAGATAAAAGTGAAGTGTACGGTATAGAGGTAAGTGAGCTACTGACTGGGTGCAATAATGACAAGTTTTAGAAACGGTTATAAGAGGGGGGGAGGGGGGGGTACATGTGGAGGGGTTCATGGGGGTTGGTGAGGGGTAGCTAAGGTTAAAGATTTATAGTTAAATTGTTCGTCATGTTTCGAATTCTTTCGGATCTTCTGACTTGTGCTGGTTCTGAAGGTGGTGGGTCTTCCGTCGGTGTGGCGATCGTAGTAGGGGATTCAGTAAGATGGGTACGTCGGCAGATGGGTTGACCGTCGTAGAGTGGCACAGTCGTGACCATATTAGGCTGGATATTAATAGTGGGGGGCCTGTCTCGGATATGGATGGCCTCAAGTACCTGTAACCTGCGTTTTTCATTAGATGAAGCGATAATTGTGGTGTTCGCCTTCAGTTCGTCCTTTGTGATGATTTTATTATGATTGTTCCTTATATATATATATATATATATATATATATATATATATATATATATATATATATATATTATACTTTCTCCGTAGACCTCCATCTTAATTATATTCCCCCAAGACCCCCTTCGAGATATTTCTTGTTTCATTTATCGGTAAAATAATGCTACGGCCGAAGGTCGATTCCTCCTAAATTGCAGGTTCGCTATGGCTCGCCAGGAAAAAATCGACCCCTACAGTAAATGGCACGGAAGGTCTTCCCATTAACAATGAAATGGGGCGAATGTCTTAAAATCTCAATACTCATGAGGTTTAACAGAATAAAATCGTCTATTAGTTGTCAGAATATAATGAAAAGGATGTCACCGTTACTGAATGGGTTAAACATTGAAAATGTTGGACAAATGATTGGTCAAATATCAGTTGGCCACATGACGATCATTTAAGTCAGGAACGGGATAAACGTTAAGGTGCACGTAAACACAACAAAGGTTATAACATACACACGAACATTTCACTTCAAATTCGAAAAATTGGAAACCGTATGCAATTATATTAGCACTGTAAAATATAACTATTGTAGGTTTTATTTTAGTCAGCTGATGGTAAACTGAATCCTTTAGCAAGTGATTTATCGATACTCAATGGAAAAATATGAATCTGCAGTATTTCTACACCCAAGTATTACCAGCTTTTCAAACTTAACAACACAATTCGCTAAACAAAAATCGTAATAGCTGATTAATCAAGATGGGTACATGCCACATTGCCACTTATCATCATATGGAAAAAAAAAAAAAAAAAAAAAAAACAGACTACAATACAGTAGCCGTCCTTGGGTCATAATTCAGATTAACATATCGAAATATACAAACAGAAACAAAGTTTTCCCTTCGTAAAAAAGACTTGTGCAACATCGATCTGTTGTTATTTTTGTTCTTCAATCCTATACATTAGGTCACAACCTCCCACCTTCTCTTTCTCTCTCTCTTTCTTCAGAGCCACTTCCCTCGTAAATACAGTATATATTCCTAAACTGGTCGTGGGATATTTGTATTCTAAGTCTACATTTTATATTTAATTCGTACTTAAATCTTCTAATCGCTCATCAATTCATAATCGAAATAAACTATATGTTTATGCACTTGTAGTTTGTTCCCACTCTGCAAGATACTAGAAAATCATGCGAAAAATACAAAGCTAATATTAATTCCCTTAAATAATATTAAACTGCATACACATTCATATTCATTCAATCACTCATTCTCACTCTCACACACACACAGACGTACTCATAAACAAAATCACAATCGCTTTCTCCCTTTCTCTGTCATGAGTGTAATGTTAAGGGTGTCCACAAAGTTTATAGAGGTACTATAGTAAGAAGACGTACTGTAGGATCTCTAAAGGTTTACATTGCCTGATCAGCTTTACCTTCCCTCAGGGTGTGTGTGTTTGTCCATTAGCAAGAGTTCTGAATTATTCTCAAACCAAAAACCATCAATGCATATATATATATATATATATATATATATATACTGTATATATACTGTATATATATATATATATATATATATATATATATATATATATATATATATATATATATATACAGGTATATATATATATATATATATATATATATATATATATATATATATATATATTATATATATATATATATATATATATACGGTATATATATATATATATATATATATATATATATATATATATATATATATATACCGGTATATATATATATATATATATATATATATATATATATACAGTATATATATATATATATATATATATTCCCGGTATTTAAATAATATTAGTATAAATTGCGTAACATGAACAAATAGTGCCTGGACCTGTTGTGTCCCAGCACGACACCTGTATACACTCCCTACCACCACCACCACCACCACTACCATCATCACCACCCCCACAACTCCATAACCACCACCACCACCACCACCACCACTACCATCATCACCACCCCCACAACTCCATAACCACCACCACCATCACCACCACCACCACCACCACAACTCGACAACCACCACCACCACCACCACCACCATCACCACCACCACAACTCCACAACCACCACCACCGCCATCACCACCATCACCACCACCACAACTCCACAACCACCACCACCATCACCACCCCCAAAACTCCACAACCACCACCACCATCAACACCCCCAAAACTCCACAACCACCACCACCATCACCACCCACTACCACCATTACCACCACCACCACCACCCACCCGGAACAGATAATATGATAATACAACCATATCTGGCCACTACCACGGGTCTTGAGGAGGTTACTGGTGGTTATAGCTATGGTGGTAGTGGGTTACAGAGCTTTGTGTTTATGTGTGAGTTGTGGAGCTATTATTATGTTGAGTTGTCTCTGGTTATTTACTGCTATTATTATTTGTAAATGGGCTATTGCTGTTTCTGTAATTGTTCGGGGTATTGATGTTAGTTGTGTTGATATAACTGTGTTTGTTTATTTTTGTTGTTTTTGTTTTTATTAATTAATTTATTTATTTATATATTATTAATATTTGTTGTTTTGTTATAGTGGGGGGATGCTAGATGTACTGTGTTATTGTGGGGGGATGCTAGATGTACTGTGTTATTGTGGGGGGATGCTAGATGTACTGTGTTATTGTGGGGGGATGCTAGATGTACTGTGTTATTGTAGTATATTTATTAATAGGTAATGCTGCTAATACTGATTTATTTATTTTTATTATTAATGGCGAAGACAACTATTTCTGTGATATATATTATGTTATGTTGGGCTATAATATTTACAGCTCGTGATATAGTCTTTACTAAAATCCAGATCTGGACTTATAGACCGTAAATAACTCAACAGGGTCAAATATAACACAGTCTTACTCTCACAAATAAGTATTGAATTAGGTACAACAGTACTCAATAACAACACACATAACAATTATAACACCTGTTTATTCATATTAGATCTAATACCTGAAAATCATAATGTAGCTTCACCTAGATAATTATGGGAATTATCAGGCAAGGATTACCAGGCATATAAATGGTAGATCATGAATAGGGTGCAATCGCTCTTCAACTGAGGTTATAAACAAGGTGAATAATCTGCAACTAAATAATACATGTAACTTATTGAATCAACCCTTAATAATAATCGTGATGTGAGTCGAGTGTCTTCCGTGAATAAAACAACAGTGAAAGCACTAGAACACAATCTCAAATAAGAGAGTCTGGGAGAGTTGAGACAGTAAAAAATAACTCAGGTGGGGAGGCTGAGTCACACGACTGGTAGTGGCGAGCCGGCTAGGTAGTCGCGGTATACTCAAGTGACCTTCCTACTTAACTTGTGGAGGTCAGGTCACCTACTGGACTGAGGTGGCTGAAACTAATCTCAAAGTTAATGCAACTAGAATGGTAATTTAAATAATGTTACTCTGAAATTGGGGGCAAGAGATGATTTAATTTATTTTACAAAAGATTAAGTGGGTGGACTAAATTATGTAATTTCTAATGAATATCTTATATTCACGTCAACGATCGTATGTAAAAATAACAAAACGAGCCGAGGATTTCAGATATAAATGTAATATATAATTAGGAATGGAATACAGAAGGATATCTATTAATTGGATCTAAGAACATATTATAATTGACTAAATGAGCTTAGACAATGAAAGCTCTGAAACTATCAAGGAATGACAGTATAATTAATAATTAATTCAATATTAATTATGAATTGAAAGTGGCATACACGACGAAGTTGTACTAAAGTAATACTCAAAATAGTGTACCCAAAAGGCCTGAACGAGTTAACAGGGAGGTGAAGCACACGACGAAGTTGTGCTAAGGTAATACTCAAAGTAGTATTACCAAGACGTCTGAACGAGTTAACAGAGTCTTAATTATAAACATACACCAAAATACGAGGTGTAGAGTAAGTGATGTTGAATTAAGTAACAGAATCTATGCAATGTTGGAATTCCCAACCATGAAGAATCAGAATTACTTACATCAGTAATCAAATGAACGTAGATACTAATTCATTAAATAATTATAATGGAGTTTAACCCACTGAGCCCCAGCTAGTTATAAATAAATGTACCACCAGGGACCGGCAGGATTTGATTTTTTTTTCTCCAGAAACAATAGCGAATGGGTTAGGAATGAAGGAAAAACCACAAAAAAACGATCAAAAAGGTCAAAAATTGGTTCTACGGAGCCCCCGAAAACGGATTTTAGAAGAGTAAAATATTGAAGGCAAAAACACCCAAAAAACATATTTTTGTGCGCTCACGCGCACACGGTTGGACTTTGAGAGTTTTCAACCATCGTCAAGGTTGCGTGGGATACTTACACAGTTCCCATACAAATCTGAGCCTCTAAGTGCCATAGGACCGGAGTAATTGGGACCAGAGTACCAGTGACGACACGTTGTCGTCGCTGGGGTTTAGCGTTACATACATTGCCGACGACACGTTGTCGTCGCTGGGGTTCAGTGGGTTAAGTAAGAGAGTAATAATGGGGGAACTCGGGAAATAAATGTGTTGATAGAATAACATTACTTCTCAATGAGGATACTGGGGTAAATTAATTATTAAATTGGGCGTAGGTTCTAGGTAGTCAGTGATGACTCAAGAAGGGTAATTACACACGAAATACACGTCGACCTCAACTTGCAAAATACACAACAGAATACATATATTAGAAAATATGTGAATGTGCAAGGTAAGTTAATCAAAACAAATGTATATAACACATGCGTAGGATGTTCTAGAGAAAATAAATTAATTATGAACACTAGGTCTTAAACACAGACCTTAACTAAGTCTTTATATAATGATTCTTAAGGATGAATACAATACGTAATTAAAGATCTTGGGCACAAATCTCAGAATTAATTAACACAACACGATTCACATATTTTAACCTATACCTCAACAACAATAACACAACGAAAAGACACCCAGAACTTTAAGGAATGTTTGGAGGGCTGGTGAAGAGAGTGCAGGGCTGGCCAACGTAGAACGTAGGTCCTAGGGGCAGCTCTTCTAGGGAGAGGGTGTCCTCGGGCAGCACTTCCGGGGTGTAAGGCGTCCCCGGGCAGCACTTCAGGCTCCAGGCTTCAGGAAGGTGGGGTGTCCCTCCGACAGGACCCCAGGGGGCACTTCAGGATCGCATATTCTCCGGGCAGGGCAGGGGCAGTCTGATACAAACCAACACTTTTAATTAGCTACTCTGAGCCCGAAGGTTTTAGAATAGTATTGTGTGGTTGCATACTTTTCCACAATTTACCTGAGATAATGTGCGGCTTTTTCCTGGAGTCCCGTTTACAGGTGTTCAACATCAGAGGGATATTGTGAAATGGTTGTGATGAAGTTGTGAGGTAAATACTTATCGTAGGTATACCTAGTGATAGTTTACATGGATTCATATGTGCTAGGTAGCTTATTAATTACTTAAAACCTAGTTACTTAGTCTAATAAGGGAGAAATTGGATGTGGATGGACTTGTCCACGAGCTACATGCTTAAACAAACATTGACATAGCTCGCTTAATAGTTGCTTTTGGTCGAGGTTTATTGGATCTCCCGATCCGCCACAATGTGTCCTCTTGTTTATATCCATTCATGTCGGCAGATTCCAGGCCGTTGATGTTTTATTTGCATAACTACTTTTCATTCGTGTCCTCCATATCCGGGAGCTGAGTACATGTAGCCCGTGCCGGTATCGGGCTGCGAGGGGGCGTGACCCGAGCAGGTGGATAATAAGTTTGGGTGACCTCCCATACCTTTGTCTCGTCGTAGAAAACGGTGAAACAGGGGTCACTTGGGTATTTGTCCAGGGGCTAGAGCATGGGAGAATTGGGGTGTCTCTGCTATTTTCTTGTTTTGATTATGGGGTCTTGGAGTTGCAGACTGGCTATTCTGTAGCTGTTATTTGGGTGGCTCGTCTTCAGACCCGTCATATCATATTATAAATTGTATTTATCCTTCATAACATTGGAAAAGTTAATTTAGTAACCATTGAATAATTTCGTTCGTACCATTGTTTTTACATATAATAGGATTTACTTTTTAAATGCGGGTTGACAGGAAGCTTTCGTTTTTTCTCTATCGCTGCCAGTGTCCATCCCGTTCTCCAAAAGCTTTAGACTGAAGCTACATTGGTAAACGTAATACGATTATGGAGTGTGTTCAACTATTGTACACACGTTCCAGAAACAAACTAAAATATACATAGAAAAAAAGAGCACCACGTATTCATACACATACAAATCATTAGAATGGCTATTTGGATAAAAATAGGAAACTATAGAAACACTAAACTAAATATTAGTAATTTGTATCAAATTTTTGATAAATAGTCAGAGTGGACCTCCTTGTCTTCCTGAACTATAACCTCACTATATAATCAATTATTTGTTGTTGCAGGGTCATTCGTTTAATATGAAATATCGATAATGATTTAAGCCTATTCGGGTCACTATACTTAAGCCTCAGTGTGTGTGTGTGTGTGTGTGTAGTCTGGCTCAACGTATATTTTCCCTAAATATCAAGGACTTACATCAAACTTGGTAAACATAACACGCTGGTGCATGCACAAATAATTCAACACAATTATTTAATCTCTCTCTCTCTCTCTCTCTCTCTCGTAGCCGTAGTTCTCGAGAAACACATCTCAGATTTGCACACAACATACATACAGATAGAGCCACAAATCCTATTAACAGTGGGAGGTGAGCAGATGTATTAGAGTTACTCTATAAGAGGGAAAATCGTGAAAGAAATAGGAGGCTATAGACCCCGCGCTGGAAAATGGAATTGCTTAGTAGATCAAGGATTGTCCGGGTGGGACTTTTCAGATCACAGATGTAAATATATGATGTAATATTTAAGCCTGATAAGAGACACTAGCTGGAGGAGGAGAATTAGAAGTCCAGTAACCCAGAGAGGTTATATTCCTCTCCATGATCTTATACATAGATATATAATGCGCATGAATGAATTACGAGTGTAGTTACTCATCTGATTAGCCAACCCATAGTTAAAAGAAACCACACTCGCTACTCATTCATACTATTTTACTTTCATGCATAAGTTCACGAAGAGGAACAAAACTTATGTTGGCAACTCTATATGTTAGTGCCAAGTCTGCACCCAGGAGAATGTGTGGTGATCTTCATACCAGGTGAAGGAGGAAGCTTGTATGCCAGTTGTTGTTGTTGTAGTTGTTGTTGTTGTTGTTCTCACATTTAGGTGTTGGGGTTCTCGGCTTCACACAGGATACACCCACTTACAATGTCATCATATACCGTCACCTACATTCACACACTAAAGTTAACTAATATTGTCACCTACACCAACCAACAAATGCCACCTAATACATTCACCTACAGGTGTCATCTTAAACTGTCACCTACAAATGTCATCTTATACTGTCACCTACCACTGTCATCTTAAACTGTCACCTACAAATACTGTTGGACACTAGAAACAGATATATTGTGCAGGGCAAGTAACCTTGAGGGGTCGCAAGGACTGTTGTTGCTTGTTTTCTTTTGTACTCCTTTGTACAAATGTCATCTTGTACTGTCGTCTACAAATGTAATTTTATACTGTCACCTACAAATGTAATCTTATACTGTCACCTACAAATGTCATCTTATACTGTCACCTACAAATGTCATATTATACTGTTGCCTACATATATTATCTTATACCGTCACCTACAAATGTCATCTTATACTGTCACCTACAAATGTCATCTTATACTGTCACCTACAAATGTCATCTTATACTGTTGCCTACATATATTATCTTATACCGTCACCTACAAATGGCATCTTATACTGTCACCTACAAATGTCATCTTATACTGTCACCTACAAATGTCATATTATACTGTCACCTACAAATGTCATCTTATACTGTTGCCTACATATATTATCTTATACCGTCACCTACAAATGTCGTCTTATACTGTCACCTACAAATGTCATCTTATACTGTCACCTACAAATGTCGTCTTATACTGTCACCTACAAATGTCATATTATACTGTCACCTACAAATGTCATCTTATACTGTTGCCTACATATATTATCTTATACCGTCACCTACAAATGTCATCTTATACTGTCACCTACAAATGTCGTCTTATACTGTCACCTACAAATGTCATCTTATACCGTCACCTACAAATGTCATCTTATACTGTCACCTACTAATGTCATCTTATACTGTCATCTACAAATGTCATATTATACTGTTGCCTACATATATTATCTTATACCGTCACCTACAAATGTCGTCTTATACTGTCACCTACAAGTGTCATATAATACTGTTGCCTACATATATTATCTTATACTGTCACCTACAAATGTCATATTATACTGTCACCTACAAATGTCATATTATACTGTCACCTACTTATATTATCTTATAGTGTCACCTACAAATGTCATCTTATACTGTCACCTACAAATGTCATCTTATACTGTCACCTACAAATGTCATATTATACTGTTGCCTACATATGTCATATTATACTGTTGCCTACAAATGTCATATTATACTGTCACCTACAAATGTCATATTATACTGTCACCTACAAATGTCATCTTATACTGTCACCTACAAATGTCATCTTATACTGTCACCTACAAATGTCATATTATACTGTTGCCTACATATATTATATTATACCGTCACCTACAAATGTCATCTTATATTGTCACCTACAAATGTCATCTTATACTGTCACCTACAAATGTCATATTATACTGTTGCCTACATATATTATATTATACCGTCACCTACAAATGTCATCTTATACTGTCACCTACAAATGTCATATTATACTGTCACCTACAAATGTCATATTATACTGTTACCTACAAATGTCATATTATACTGTCACCTACAAATGTCATCTTATACTGTCACCTACAAATGTCATATTATACTGTCACCTACAAATGTCATCTTATACTGTCACCTACAAATGTCATCTTATACTGTCACCTACAAATGTCATATTATACTGTTGCCTACATATATTATATTATACCGTCACCTACAAATGTCATCTTATACTGTCACCTACAAATGTCATATTTTACTGTCACCTACAAATGTCATATTATACTGTTACCTACAAATGTCATATTATACTGTCACCTACAAATGTCATCTTATACTGTCACCTACAAATGTCATATTATACTGTCACCTACAAATGTCATCTTATACTGTCACCTACAAATGTCATATTATACTGCCACCTACAAATGTCATATTATACTGTCACCTACAAATGTCATATTATACTGTCACCTACAAATGTCATATTATACTGTCACCTACAAATGTCATATTATACTGTTGCCTACAAATGTCATCTTATACTGTCACCTACAAATGTCATCTTATACTGTCACCTACATCCACCTACAAACGTTAAGTCGAAAGATGAGTAACATTGGTCTTTTAAAGTATTTCACCTTCCAATACTGTATATGCATAGTGTTCTTTCATTAAGCGATATTTTGCATATTTTACTTTAGATTTAACTCGACCACAGACAATAACTGGCATTGACAGTTGCACTAACAATGTCTACCAGCATATTGTGATGCAGGATTATAGAATAAAGTATTATCGCACTACATAAATACAGAAAGACATTTTCTAGATGTCATACTCTGTTAGACTAATACTTTTAGCTGTGACGTCAATTAGTTGACCAAATGTACATCAAACAAGTAACTGAGGTTTTAGAAGATTTACGGAAGTACTTTTTCCACAACATTGTCTGCAACTCTGGTCTGGCAGCTGCTAAATTAAACAATTATAATAATGTTGTAATTTATAATAACCTACATTCAGTATAATTGCCGATACCAGTATATAATAGTACAGAAACGTTGCTACACTAAAGCTGCCGATCAACAATTGCCAGAAGCGTCCGTGTGAAATAACTTTTACGTTTTTAATCTATAAGCGAAGATGTTTTAAGCAAATAGGTAGGAAAGGTGAATAAAATACGACTAAAGAGATAATCTGGGCAAAATTATATTATATCCTTCGTACATTTGTAAGAATCTAATTTGAAATGTTGTGGGAAGTCTGTATTCCAGTAAATATGTAATTTGCTGCTTTGGTGTACCTGAGGCATGAGCTGCATAGCACGATAATGTCATGTATAATTTATTACACACTGGATTACGTGTTGTTTGATGAAAGGCACTGGGAACAAATAAAATATAAGTGTGTGTGTGTGTGTGTGTGTGTTCTCCAAGGGAAATTATAGGTAAATCTTTACTTACACAATATAGTGTATATATAGGTTTGCCTTTTATCGAAATTCATGACAAATATTTAACAACATCAGTTATATATTACAAAGATATCATTAATATTTTGTACAGTATGTTGCCAAGCGTTTTTTTAAAGCGTAGTGATGATAAGTGTTGTAGTAATTGAACTATTTAATTTAATATGTACTATAGGCACACACTAATGTATACACACAGTACAACATCACGTGAGTTATCGCTCGTTCTCTCTCTCTCTCTCTCTCTCTCTCTCTGTCTCTCTCTCTCTCTCTCTCTCTCTCTCTCTGTAATAGGCCCGGGGTATCAAAGTATTAAGTCCCTGATTAATGTTCTTCCACCCACAGTTACAGGACCACATTATTATTTACTGCTACTACTGTCACACTACAGGACCTATACCTATATTTAATTGCATCATTTATGTTAATATTTTTTACTAAAAATTCTAACTAGTTATTTTAATTTCTTCACAATACATTTGCCGATAATCATTTATAAAATGTACACACTTACTCTAGACTCAATTTATTCGTAAATGAAAATGGTAATATTGTAGAAAAAATACCATGAGAGCAGACATAAATATTGTTTTCATGAACACAAGCTACACGGAACTATATAATGAAAATAAGAACTATAGTAATGTATATGAAAACAGCTCTATTCAACAGGGAGATAAAGAAACCCAGCAGAAATAGGAAATATGTTAAAATTGAATGGAGGCATCAGAAATACAATACAAATAGTAGAAGTCTGTAAAAGCGAAAGATTGTGTAACTGTAGGATTAAACAAGAATCAGCGGAAGGAATACTAAAATGTTACACAATAATAATACTGTAAGAAATGACAATAACAGAAAGTACAGAAAGTAGTAAATGACTGAGAAAATATATATTGGGTAAAATCGTTTGGTAGAAGCTAGACATAAATAAGAAAGACAAAATAATAACTACCCTGTAAATATGTTTGTTGTACTTTAGTAGGTTATCATTGTGGTAGTTATATTGTGATACATTTCACAATCTTAATGATTCGCTGTACCGAATTGATTTAAATATAGTAAATTGATCAAGTACGACGGGCTTGAATATTCTCATGTACAGGAATACCAAAGTACCCCCCCCCCCCCTCCCCAACACACACTCATACACACACGTAAGTTGCAAATAAATATACATTAAGCAAGTAAAAAATAAATAAAAAAAACATACATACACACACACACAAAACATTAATTAGTGAAAGTTTGATTGACCTGAGAAACGCATGGCAGTATAATTAATGATTGGAAGAGAGGAAAAAAAAGTTCCCAGCGTCCTGGTTTTGATTAAACATCTGGGGTTCGTTTGACATTAACCCATTCAGTACCGGTGACGTCCTCTTCGTTATATTCTGGCAAACATTATACTATTATACTCAGTTAGGAAAGACGTCTACCAATGTCAAGGCTACAGACTATCTAAATTCGTTCTTCTAGCTACCATATATCCTAACTAAGCTTCATAAAATCGTCTAAATGTAACTTAAATAAAAAAAAAAAAAACGTCACTGGTACAGAAGGGGTTAAGAAGCGTTACCGAGGTGTGTTGTCGTGGTGTTCAATCGCCTGCAGTGAAGGGCCGGGCAGTACGTACACAATCAATAATTCTGACACACACATGAAATTCTTTAAAACTCCATATAAACATGTGCCTGAATCATTATTCATTATATTAAATTTACCATATAGTATTGTGCCAGTTACTTGTGCATACCCCTGTACATCTTGCAATAGTTCAAACTACTATACTACTATACTTCGCTACTTTTATGTATGCTATTATAGTTATCTTATGTAGACCAATGAAAAACAAAATACATAGACTTAAAGATATCCAATGGTTTGGAAAATCTGAAACTATGTTTCATATTTCTAAATTTATATAAATATATATATATATATATATATATATATATATATATATATATATATATATATATATATATATATATATAGTATACATATATACTGTGATCTATCAATTATTTCTGATTGGGGCAGAGAAAATGTTGTTACTTTCAAGGCCTCAAAGACCCAGTTTCTCCCTCTATCTCTTCATCACAATCTTCCACATTACTATCAACTATTCTTCAACTCCTTCATCTTCTCTCAATATTCTAGTTATTTCTTTTTCATTTGACCTTTCTTGGAAAAATCATATTACCACTCTTGCTAAAACCGCTTCCCAAAAGTTAGTTGTGCTCAACCGTCTCTAGGGGTTTTCCATCCCCGCACAGTTTCTTGCTCTGAATCGGGGCACAGTGCGCCCCTGTATTGAGTATTGTTCGCATGTGTGGGGAGGCTCCACCCATACCGCACTTCTCGAACAAGAAGAATCAAAAGCATTCTTCCTCATACTATTTCCCTACAATCTTTTTCTACACGCTGCAATGTTGCATCTCTTTCACTCTTCTGTCACTATTACAACAATCAGTGTTCTTCAGAGCTCTCTCAGTGCATACCTCCTCCCTTGCGGCGAGTGCGAGACACCCGCCTTTCAACACACTCCCACTCCTATTCTGTCCAGCTCGCCATCCCAAGAATTGGCAAATTTTCTCAGTCTTTCTTCTACTCAACAAGTGAACTCTGGAATTCTCTCCCTTATTCAATCTTTCCTTCATCCTATGACTTAGACTGTTTTAAATTGCGTGTGTCCAGGCATTTTTACTCCAATGTCCCTTGAAATTGGCTCTGTCACTCTGTTGGCTGTGTGGGAGACACTCGTTACAAGCAACCTGCCTTTTGTCTCCTTCATACAAAAAATATATAACTATATCTATCTATCTATCTATATATCTATATCTATATATATATTTATATACAGTATATATATATATATATATATATATATATATATATATATATATATATATATGAAGATAGACTGCCGTGGTATAGTTGATTAAAGCGTCGGCTATCGTCTGACGGTCGACGGTTCGAACCCCACTGAGAGCTTGGAAATATACATATATATATATATATATATATCTTTTAAACAGACGAGGTTAAAGGCAACAGCAGTTTCAGCATTCAGTATTTTATTGTTACAGCTTTCAATAGTTCTAACAATTTTCCTCTGGGGTTCAGAGATGAGGTACAACAGGTTAGCAAAATTCATGGTGGATCCAACGTTTCACAAGTAAACATTTTGCATCTTCAGGGAATGGGCAGGTAATGATTAGAATAAGGACAAAGCAACATATTTATACAAAATTCGAGGATCAAGAATAGGTAGGGGGGCGGAGCTACTGGGTGTGGGGTGGCTGTTCATTGGTGGAAGGCAGTCTATTCGCGAGACGGGCACTAAATCTTATCGGTGGTTGGTTGTTGGCTGTGGGTGGCTGTGATTGGTTGGTGTTGTCAGTTGTGTGCTGAGGGCGGAAAGGTAAGGGAGGGGGGCACAGGGCGAGAGGAACGAGGGCAGTATGCCTGTAGCGCTTGCCTGAAGGAAGAATTTGAAGGTCTTGTGTTTGGTTGTTGATGCTGGGGTTGAGCGTTTGGATATATAGAGCTTCTAAAATAGCTAGTCTTCTGGGGTCTGATTCTTTGTCGAGTATGGTAGTTTGTTTGTCTAGGTCGGCGCGAGTTAGGGCAAGATGGTGGGGGGCTTGATAGTGATCTTTTATAGCGCCAGATTGAAGGTGGAGGGTTAGTCGACGGGAAAGGCGAGTCTGTGTCATTCCAACATAAGATAGGGGTCCACAGTCCCCAGAGGTGCAAATATGCTGGTATATCACATGATCGTCTTTCGGTTGGTTGGTGGAAATGGGGCGGTTACGGAGGACAAGGTTGGAGGTCTTGGGAGATTTGTAGTAAATAATGAGTTTTATTTTATTGTCAGGGTTGGTGGGGAGGACGTTTTTTGAATTATTTCTTTCATAATGGATTCGTCTGTTGTGTGGTCGGAAGATATGTAGTTTCTGTAGAAAAATGTAATGTCATTGGCCGGGTTGGTGCTAGGGGGTCTTGTTTGTACCATTTTTCTAGGTGGTGGTTGATGGCATTGGTGACGTCAGTGTTGGAATACCCATTGTTGACTAGGGCCTGGGTGAGCCTTTCCAATTCATTGTGTGTGTGTCATTCCAGGTGGTGCAATGGGTGAGGGCTCTCCTGACATAGGGACTGATGGTATCGTTTAGGGCATTCACTTTCCCCATTAAGACATTGGCCATTGTTAGTAGGTTTGGTGTACACTGTAGTTTTGAAGCCGTGGTCGTGGAGGGAGACAAGGAGGTCGAGGAAGGGTAGATGACCATCGGTGGTTTCTTCGTATGTGAAGTTGAGTCCGGAGGCGGCCATGAAGCGCTGCTGGAGGTCCCTGAGTTCGTCCAGGTCCTTCACCCGCACGAAGATATCATCGATGTACCTGCAGTAGACAGTGGGCCGGTGGGCAGCCAGGAGTTCCTCTTCGATAGTTCCCATGAAGAAATTGGCGAACAGGACCCCCAGGGGGCTTCCCATCGCTACACCGTCGATTTGCTGGTACATATTCCCGCGGGGGCAGAGGAAAGGGGACTCCTTGGTACATAGTTCCAAGAGCGTCTTCAGGGCCTTCTCCGGGATGTCCAGGGCAGTGGTAAACTCGACGTAGGATAAAATCTATTTTCTTGTCAACGGGCACGTTGGTAAACAAACTCTCTACATCGAGGGAGGCGATGATGTGATCGTTAGCAGGGGGGGCATCTCGTAGAATTTCTAGGAAGTCATAAGCAGAGTTGAGGTTGTATTGCCGAGGAACAAAAGGGGTGAGAAGTTTGTTCAGGGCCTTGGCGGTCTGGTAGGTAGCAGTAGGGATCTGTGATATGATGAGGCGGAGGGGGTTCCCGGGTTTGTGGGTTTTTATAGTACCGTAAGCATAACCTGGGGTGAATTCGCCGTTGGATCCACCATGAATTTTGCTAACCTGTTGTACCTCATCTCTGAACCCCAGAGGAAAATTGTTAGAACTATTGAAAGCTGTAACAATAAAATACTGAATGCTGAAACTGCTGTTGCCTTTAACCTCGTCTGTTTAAAAGAGAATCTATTACCTGGCTATACTAACATATATATATATATATATATATATAATAATAGCATAATTAACATAATTACAACTTAACTCCGAAAACCTCAACTAATAGACCATTTCAACCAGTACCATCTCACAAAATGACTTGTTCCTCTAATGACTGTACTCTTTTGTCAAGACATGATCCCAAGTCTTCCTCGGTTTCCCTCACCTCGCCATTCCCTCCTCATTAACATTATTGTATTCATTTGGTAATTTATACAGTATAATACCGGTACTTCTTTTTCATTGTCTCCATCCACTCTATCATCTGAGTCTCTCTGTTCACACTCATATTTCTGTTACCCATACAAATTTCACTTTCTTCCTTGGGGATTCTGTCTCATACTTTGACTTCATAAATCCATGATACTATTTTCGTTTCGAATGTGGAAAGAGAGAGAGAGAGAGAGAGTGAAAATGAGAGTGTGTGAGAGTGAATGAGTGAGTGAGTGTGTGAGAGTGAGTGTGTGTGTGTGTGTGTGTGTGTGTGTGTGTGTATGTATGTGTGTGGGTGTGTGATGATAATAAATAATACAAATAATTGTCGGTTTATTGTTCATTGCAACCCTGAGGCTGAAAATCTATAGAACTTTTCTTAAACCTAGGTACAGTACAATACTTATTCTACCTTATTCTAACTACGATACGAGGTCACATGCGACAGTTGGCGACCGTGAAGTGCCTGGCTTCCCACCAAGTAGCCTACATAAGCAGATGTACTTTGTATCGGTGAGAAGATGTGGAGGCTAACACAGGCTGACACCAGCTTGATTAGGGAGGAACCACGATACAATTTTCTCCGTCGCTATGGCCGAAAACAAACTTTAGGATTCTGATGGATTCGAACTCTCAACCCAGCTCTTGCGGACAACGCGAGACACAGCGCCTTAAACCACTGGATTATGTGTGTGCGTCTGTTTGTGTGAGTGTGATAGAGAGAGAGTGAGTGTGTAAGAGTGAGAGTGAGAGAGAGAGTGAGCGAGAGAGAGAGAGAAATAGAGAGAGAGAGAGATAAATAAAGGACTAATGTCACCAGACGGCAGCACTCTCGCTCCTTGACACACCAAAGGGATGAAGAAGGTACCAACGAGGAAAGGAAGAAAGGAAGAACTGAATAAAAGGAACATTAAAGAAATATGGAAGCTGGTAAATAGTGGAGATAATTGAAGAATTGAGGGAAGCACGGAACAGAAAGAAGTACAATTTCATGGAATGAAAGACAAAGCGGTAAGAGAGAGAGAGAGAGTGAGAGAATATGGAAGAAATTCAGAATTACATTAATGTAAGGAAGAAAGGAAATGACATGATTATGAGAAGAATGGATAAAAGCCGAACATATTATTTGAAGGACAAAAAACGAAATTATTATGAGAAAAGACAAGCGAGGAAGAACAATAGGAGAAAAGGAAGCCATGTGGAACAAAAAGGAAAATAAATAACAAAGCAAAACTTAATGATACAAGAAACAAGGAAATAGGGGAAAATGAGAGAACGAAACATATATAAAATAGTAAAATAAGTTAGCCTATGTGGCAAAAACAAGCTAAGAGAATATGTGAGAAGAGAAGCGAAAACAAAAGAGGAAAAATAAGAGAGACTTTTGAGGGGAAGTTATTTTGAATCCTCAATACTTTCCTTTGTGTTTCAAATAGGTTGGTGTGGGGAAAAGGCTGGTGCGTGGAAGACAGGTGTGGAAGAAGGACAGCTGTGAAAGACGGATGTGGAAGAGGGAAGGATATGTAAACAGGTGTGGAGATGTGACGGGTGTGTAAGCAGGTGTTGGGAGAGACATCTGTGGAGGAGGGACAAACGTGTCAACAGGTATGAGGGCAGAACAAGTGTAGAGGAGGGACAGGCATGTAAACAGATGTGGGGGAGGGACAGATGTGTAAGAAAGGTGTGGGGAAGCGAAAGGTATGGAGGAGGGTCAGGTATGGAGGAGGGAGAGGTGTCGAGGAAGAGGGACAGCTGTGGTGGAGGAGCGAAAGGTGTGGGGGAGGAGGGTCAAGTGTGGAGGAGGAGGGTCAGGTGTGGAGGAGTGACAGGTGTGGGGGAGGAGGGACAGCTGTTGAGGAGGAGGGACAGGTGTGGGGGAGGAGGGACAGCTGTTGAGGAGGAGGGTCAGGTGTGGGGGAGGAGGGACAGGTGTGGGGGAGGAGGGACAGGTGTGGAGGAGGAGGGTCAGGTGTGGGGGAGGAGGAACAGCTGTGGAGGAGGAGGGACAGGTGTGGGGGGAGGAGGGACAGGTCAGGGGGAGGAGGGACAGGTGTTGGGTAGGAGGGACAGGTGTGGAGGAGGAGGGATAGATGTGGGGGAGGAGGGACAGGTGTGGGGTAGGAGGGACAGGTGTGGGAGAGGAGGGTCAGGTGTGGGGAAGGAGGGACAGGTGTGGGGGAGGAGCGACAGCTGTGGGAAAGGGACAAGTGTGGGGGAGGAGGGACAGGTGTGGAGGAGGGACAGGTGTGGAGGAGGAGGGACAGGTGTGGAGGAGGCACAAGTGTCAAGGAAGAAGGACAGGTGTAGAGGAGGGACAGGTATGTGGGAGGGACAGGTGTGAGGGAGGAGGTACAGGTGTGGAGGAGGGACAGGTTTGGGGGAGGTAAAGGTGTGGGGGAGGGACAGGTGTGAGGGAGGAGGTACAGGTGTGGAGGAGGGACAGGTTTGGGGGAGGGAAAGGTGTGGGGAAGGGACAGGTGTGGGGAAGGGACAGGTGTGGGGGAGTAGGGACAGGTGTGGAGGAGGGTCATGTGTGGAGGAGGGACAAGTGTCGAGGAGGGACAAGTGTCGAGGAAGAAGGACAGGTGAAGAGGAGGGACAGGTATGGGGGAGGGACAGGTGTGGGGGAGGAGGGACAGGTGTGGGGAAGGAGGGACAGGTGTGGAGGAGGAGGGACAGGTGTAGGGGAGGTACAGGTGTGGAGGAGGAGGGACAGGTGTGGCGGAGGAGGGACAGGTGTGAGGGAGGAGGGACAGGTGTGAAGTAAAGACAGATGTGAAGGAGGGACAGGTGTGGCGGAGGAGGGACAGGTCTGGAGGAGGAGGGACAGGTGTGAGAGAGGAGGGATAGGTGTGGATGAGGAGGGACAGGTGTGGATGAGGAGGGACAGGTGTGGGGGAGGAGGGAGAGGTGTGGAGGAGGAGGGACAGGTGTGGAGGAGGAGGGATAGGTGTGGAGGAGGAGGGATACGTATAGGGGTGGGACAGGTGTAGAGGAGGGACAGGTATGGGGGAGGAGGGACAGGTGTGAGGGAGGAGAGACAGGTGTGAGGAGGGACAGGTGTGGGGAAGGATGGACAGGTGTGGAGGAAGGACAGGTGTGGAGAAGGAGGGACAGGTGGAGGAGGAGGGACAGGTGTGGCGGAGGAGGGACAGGTGTGAGGGAGGAGGGACAGGTGTGAAGGAGTACAAAGGAAATCAAGCAACAACATATCTAGTGACCCTTCTAGGTTGCTTGTCCTCCAAAACACTGAGGATCAAGTGTCCAAACAGTGGTTTAGAGTGGGTAAGGGAACATTGGAAAGGGAATTACTGCCCTGGAACTAATGTCCGTGGCAGAATTAGGAAGTTAGTAGAGGACAGATGGGTTAGTAACTGAGGGGGGGATAAAATAAAGTTATTAATTTACAAATGCAGTCAGTCGCGGGTTTGATGCGAGATATTTGTCTAGGCGGAGTTTAAATGAATCAACGGTGATGCAGTCTATAACGTTTCGGTAAGCCCATTCCACAAGTTGACAACTCGATTGAAGAAGAAATTCTTAGATTCGTGCGAGATAAAAGATTTACCAATAATTTTGCAACCGTTTCCCCGCGTGTAATTAGATTGGTCGATAGTGAAGTACTTACTACAGTTCATATTGTCGATGCCTTTGATGATTTTGAACACTTGAATTAAGTCACCTCTTAATCTGCGCTGGGTTAAAGGAAATAGATTTAATTCTCTAAGACGCTCTTCGTATGGTTTGTTCTTTAGGCTAGGTATCATTTTGGTAACTCTACGTTGAACTCGTTCTAGCTTGTATATATCTTTCTGGTAATAAGGGCACCAGGATTGAACGCAGTATTCCAGAAGAGGGCGGACTAAGGAATTGTAAAAGGTTAGGATAACTTCTTTGGATTTATGCTCAAATGACCTTCCTATAAAGCCAATTATTTTGTTTGCCTTCTTAACAACTTCTGAACATTGTTGACTCAGTTTTAGGTTACTCGATATTGTTACTCCCAGATCGGTTTCTCTGTTTACATTCTTAAGCTGAGTGCCATTCATCGAATAGTTTGCTTTCTCATTTAGGTATCCGATATGTAGTACTTTACATTTATCCGCATTGAAACTCATTTGCCAAATTTGGGCCCAACATGACAATTTATCTAGATTGTGTTGCATATCGTCAACTTGTTCTTTTGAGAGTACGCTATTTTCAATTTTTGTATCGTCAGCAAATTTTGAGATTGTACAGGTGAGACCCTCATCTATGTCATTGATGTAAATTAGAAAGATAATTGGTCCTAGTACCGATCCCTGGGGTACCCCGCTACTTACATTGGTCCATTTAGATGCCTTACCGTTTATGACTACTCTTTGCTTTCTGTTGCTGAGCCAATTTTCTATCCATTTCAACACACCGTCTTGTATTCCATGCCCTTTTAGTTTTAGCAGTAAACGTTTGTGGGGAACTTTGTCAAAGGCCTTTTGAAAATCAAGGTATATAATATCTACAGCTTAACTCTCATCGTAGAGGTTGAGGGTATCGTGGAAGAAGTCTAAGAGGTTTGTTAAACAGGAACGTTTTTTACGAAAGCCGTGTTGAGTATCTTTAAGTATGTTATTTTCCTCTAAGTGATTTACGAGTCTGTCTCGAATGACCGTTTCTAGCATTTTACATACAACTGAGGTTAAGCTAATTGGACAATAGTTACTGGGTATGGATTTGCTGCCTTTTTTGAATATCGGTGTTATATTGGCTAGCTTCCACTGATCAGGCATAGTTCCAGACTGCAAGGATTTATTGAATAGCAATGTCAGTGGTTTGGAGAGCTTATCCTTAGCTTCCTTTAGAACTCTAGGCGAGATTGTATCAGGTCCAGGCGTTTTATTTACCTTGAGTTTATCTAAACAATTCAATACTTCTCTCTCTGTAACAGTGATAATGCTTAGAACATCTGAATTATCAATCTGAATCGGCGATGGTGTAGGGATATCACTGAGGTCTTCTGTTGTAAAAACTGATGCAAAGAAGGTATTGAGGGCATTACTCATTTGTACTTCGTATTTGGTGTATTCTCCATTTTCATCGACTAACGGTCCAACAGTTGAAGTACCTACTTTTTTCTTTCTGATATAACTATAGAATTCTTTCGGGTTTGTTTTACTTTGATTCGCAATATGTAACTCTAAGGTCTATTTACTTTGCTTAATTAACTTTTTCGCTTTGCGTCGTAGCTCTACAAATTTCACCCGTTCTTCGTCATTTTGTGAGGATTTTAATCTATCATTAGCAAATTTTTTAGCAAGCAGGCAGTTTGAAATATCTTTATTCCACCATTTGGGCTTATTATTATGGCCTGGACGCCGTATTTTCGATGGTATGCAGTCTTGCACTGCTTTTAGGTAAGTGGTTTCGAATAACTTCCAAGATGTATTTATGTCGTTATTATTAATTAAAAAGCTCCAGTCAGTTTCTTTAAACATAGCTCTAAGTTTATGGAAGTTTCCTTTCTTGAAATTAGGGACTTTTTCGATGCTACTATTTGGTTCGTTATTAGTAAACTTTAAAGTGAAAGTTATCGTACGATGCTCGCTGTTACTGAATTCATCACCAACATTCAAATTCTCTATCAATTCTTCTTTTGTTGCAAGTACAATGTCAAAAACGTTATTACCACGGGTCGGCGTTCGAACAAATTGATAAAGCGAACTCTCTTGCAAGTTCGTATACAAGTCATGTCCGGAGTGTGAAGTAAGAGTATCGCCCCACTTGCTCACAGGTAAATTAAAATCGCCAAAAATTACGGTATCTTGTGAGTTACTTACATCTGCAATTTGTTCGTAAATTTCTCGGTCAGTTTGAACTGATTGAGCTGGAGGTCTGTATATTAACGCAAGTATTATTTTTGTACCTTTATTATTCTTTATTAGCACAAAAGATGTGTCGACGTTCACAATTTGAGGTTTTGACAAGAGGGTAGGGTTAAGACTTTCTTTGATAATTATAAAGTAAAACGCCACCTCCATTTCGATTTATTCGGCTTTTCTCAAACATTACATAACCGGGAAGTGAATACTCTGCTAAAAAGTCTCTATCTTCTGTATTGAGCCAAGATTCTGTTATGCCAATCACATCATAATTTTCTGTAAACACTAGCTCCTCTAAATCTGAACATTTATTGCGTATTCTGACATACGGAGCCCTGTATGTTAATTTAAGAGTTAGAATTAGAGTTGAAGGAGTGTCAAACTACCCAAGCGGCGAAGCAGACTAGCGAGCGAACCAGCGAGTGGGAAACCAGCTCGTCCGCATACCATCAAACAAGCCTTCGCACCTGCGTGCGTCATAGGGGACCCTGCAAACTACTTCGATGACCCGACGCTATGACGTATGATAGACGCCAGGAGCCCCCATTGGTCCACGCACCTGCTATGCAACTCGAGGAGCTATGATAGGGGCGCGCACCATCACTCGCCTCCTGATTCGTTCCTACAGCATCATTGTTTAGTATATAAGACCCGAGTAGTGGGCATTCAAATCAGTCTCGTTTGGAGTTGGGGAAGGTGAACTTGCAGCTGGAGGAAGACGGGGTGAAGTATTATAATGGGATTGTGACTGTCAGTCAGATTATATAAGTGTGTTCGGTGTAAACACTTACGTTATGTTGGTTAGTGAGATATGTGATTGGGAATTAACGTTAACGCTACTATTCTGTACTTAACGATTTGATTGGGAATTAACGTTAACGCTATTATTATGTACTTAACTATTTTAGTTGACTAACTTGTGGACTAAAGCAACTCTTTAAGTAATTGGGTTATGATGAAAGTAATACTATTGTTTTATATTAATACTTACGAGTTCTTTCATTTTCTTTTCATTAAGCTTACATTGCTTAACGGTGCTTAGTACGGTGATGCTATTGTCTCATATTAGTAATATCGCCTTAGACTAACATGGCTGTGTTAATATTACTTCTAGTGATTTCCTAAGCTGAAGCAAATTCTTTTTGCTTCAAAATATTATTTTTGCTTTTCATATTATTTGAGTGAGACCTGAATCGAATCTAGGAAGCGATCCTGTAACTTAATGTACTCATAATCAAACCTCAATGTTACGTGGTTAAGAAATACATTTAACTAATTATTAAATATATATCTAACTTTTTATGTGACTTTGATATTAATCCTGATGATAATAATAATATAATACTATTAACGTAAGACAAGAACCAAGAATAATTACATTATATATAATTAAAAGGACATAGAAGAAAACTATCTATTCATTTCAAAAAGGGTAAGAGACAGAAATATTCTTACTTTAATATTTATCTTTCAAGACTTTTTATATAATTAATAGTCCTTCTTTAGATATAACTTATTCGGTTCATAACCATAGCCTACTAAGCTTCGGTTAAATAATAATTCTTTATAAATACTACATGACTTTAATTAGTTTCAGTATTTTTCATAATTAAAGAGTATCAGTCAATAAAGGATACCAAGTCCTAAGATCCAAAAGGAAAGGAAGCAACAACAGGAAATAATTTTATTAGATTTTACTTTTGTTTCGCCTTCAGCTGCTGATACCTTAATATATATATCTGTGCTATCTAGATTCATCAAGTTAACCACTTGAGGATCAAGATACGTAACAGAAGAGTGGCGACCTCGCCAGGATTCGTTTCATACAGTTTCACTCAGTTTCATTACCGTTTCACTACTTAAAAATCAAATATTAATCATGCCTCATCTAATTAATGACGAAGATGCTCGAGTTTTCATAGAATCAGAACCCACAGCCCCTGATATTGACTGTCTGTCAAAATCCGAACTGGAAGTGCTTGCCTCACATCTCTGTCTCAAACATGTCTAAAGTAGAGGTGGCTCAGACCATAAAAACCCACCTGTTCCTTTTAGAAGGCGGGGAGGGTGACGGAGCAGTTGGTGGGATCCCGAGTATACCTAGCCAACTTGATGAACAATTGCCACCTGGTTTGACCGGTGATCAAATATTCGAACTAGAACTAGCCAGAATGAAAATAAATGCCGAAGCCAGAACCGAAGAAGCCAGAATAAAAGCAAATATCGAAGAAGCCAGCATAAAAGCCAGAGCAACGACCGAACAATGTGAATATCAATATCGTACGGCTCAACTAAATGTCAATACAAACGCTCCCGAAATTGCTCCCCCTCTGGGATTGACTATGACTAGTGTCATTCCACCTTTCACTGAGGATAATGTGCAGGATATCTTTGTTTTGTTTGAGGAAGTTGCTGGAGGTATGAAGTGGACAAGAGATCAATGGCCTTTTATGTTACAAACCGTTTTGACAGGGCAGGCTCGAGCCACGTATTTGTCAGAAGTAGCAGAGGTTAGGCAGGATTATGACAATCTCAAAGAAGCTATCCTAAAAACCTATCAATTGCAGCCTGAGGCTTACAGGCAATCTTTCCGTAAAAACCAGAAGAAGGTAGAAGAAACTCATAAGGTATTTGCCAGGACCATGACTAAAACTTTCAATCATTGGGTCAAGAGTAAGAAAGTCACAAGCTACAACGATCTGAAGGAGTTGGTCCTGTTAGAAAATTTCCTATGGAAAATTGATTCTTCTGTATCCTATCATTTAAAGGGGAAAAGGTAGATTGTCTTGCCGACGCCGCTGACATGGCTGACACATACGTGCTCAACAACAAATTTCGTGGAAAGAAGCCCTACGGTAATTCTAGTTCTAATTTTAAGTATCTCAATCACAAATCTGACTGACCCAGTCACAAGCCTATAACGTCTTCCCCAGCTAGCCAAATTTTTTTTTTTTTTTTTTAAAGAGACAATGAACGGAGGAAGGAAAAACACAGATAAAACAAAAAGGTCCATGTGCCTAAAGGCATCCTCCATTCATAAAATGTTTGTAACAACTGGATTTAAACATTTGTTGATTGTAAGTTTGTGGAAAGCAATTCGAGGGAAGTGAATTCCAAAGAGTAGTAGCTCTGGGGATAAATGAATTCTGATAAGCAGAAGTTCTGCATTGTGGAGGAGAAAGTGTAAATTCATGGGCGCTCTCAGCTGCCCTAGTTCTACGGGGAAAGATGTGGAGAGGCGGCACAATTGAAGCAAGTTCCTCGGAACAATTGCTGTGAAAATATCTGTAGAATAATGCAAGGGATGCAACGTTTCTTCGTATGGCTAATGTAGGAAGGTCCTGTGTGATTGCAGGGTTATTGATTAATCTAATAGCTTTATTTTGAATTTTGTCCAACTGCCTCAATGCAACCACTCCACTTCCACCCCACAGAGGTGAACAGTAATCCATCTGAGAGCGCACATGACTTTTATATATTACGGCCAACTGCTCGTCAGTGAAGAATTCTCGAACTCTGTACAGGAGTCCCAGTTTTTTAGAGGCATTCTTAGCAATGCTTCTAACATAATGTGTCCAGCTCAAGTTAGTAGTTAATGTTACACCGAGAATGTCAATACTAGGGGAAGTGGGAATATTTACATCATTAAAAAATATATGGGAGTCCGTGAGATTCTGTCGGTTAGAAAATTGAATGTACTTGGTTTTCTGTGCATTAAAGGAAACTAGATTCTCTTGTCCCCATTCATTAATTCTAGAAAGGTCCTGGTTCAGAGAAATTGCAGTGTTTATTTTTGAATTTATAAGATCGGGTTGGGTGAAAGAATTGGTAAATGTGAAGGAACTGTGGAGTGTTGAGTCATCTGCGTAGGAATGTATTGGATTATGAGTGGTAGATATGAGATCATTGATATGAATGAGGAACAGAGTTGGGGCCAAAACTGATCCCTGGGGAACACCAGCATTTATTGAGTGAAATTGAGAATAAAGGCCATCTACCATTACACGTATTTTTCTGTTATGAAGATAAGAACAAATTAGTGGAACTAATGATGCAAGGCCGTAGTGTGACATCTTCGACAATAAGGATTGATGCCAGACTCTATCAAATGCCTTTGATATATCCAGTGCTATTGTATGTGTTTCACCATGTTGGTCTGTAGCTTGGTTGATTTGATGCGTAAGAAGGCAAAGAATGTCTGCAGTTGATCGACATCGTCTAAAACCATATTGCCTATCACTGATTAATTTATTATTCTCCAGATGCTTAATTATGTGATTATTTAATATAATTTCAAAAACTTTGCCAAGAGTGGAAGTTATAGCTATTGGTCTGTAGTTTGATGGATCTGAAGAGGCACCTTTTTTAGGAACTGGATGGATGTTTGCTTCTTTCCAGGGTACTGGGAAGCATGAGGTATGAGTACACAGACGGAAAAATTTGCCAATACAGGAGCGAGCACCAAGGAGCAATTCTTAAGTACTATTGGAGGAATTTCATCTGGACCAGGAGCCTTATCTACTGAGAGATTCTGCAAAATAGTTTTGACATGTCGGGTGTGGATCTTAAGTGAGGGAATTTCAGGTGAATTAAAATTAAGTACAGGGACATCTTGATTTATGTCATCTAAGGTTGAGTTGGTGGAGAAAATATCTGCAAGAAGGTTAGCTTTACCTCGTGGGTCACTTACAAGATTGCCAGTCGGAGATTTTAATGGTGGAATGGATGAAGCAGTAGTGAAGTTGGATTTGAATGAGTTAAGAGTAGACCAAAATATTTTGTTATCATTTGGATTATTTAGAAGTTTATTTGCCTGCTTATGGAGAAAGTTTGATTTAGTTAGGTTTAATACAGTTTTGGCATGATTTCTGATGTTTCTAAAGTAATTAAAGGCTTCATGTGTTTTTGATCTTGTGTATGCATTGTAGGCTATTGCTTTTTGTTCAGTTACTCTAGCACAATTATGGTCAAACCATTTAGGTGAATTAGATCTTTTACTGTACTTTTGATGAGGAATAAAAGTTTCCATTCCAATTTTTACAAAATCTTGTATGTGGCTCAAGGTGGAGTGTGCATCATTAGAAAAGAAAGAGGTCCAGGGAATATCAATAAAGAAACCTTGAAGACCCTCCCAGTCTGCCCTATCGTAATGCCATTTAGTCACCAAAACAGGTTCAGAGTGGGAAGGTGTGGAAGGTGATAGAATAGAATTGAAAATAGAATTGTTCCCCCAACTAAAAATGAGACTCAGGGAAATGGTAACAGAGGTGGGCCCCAAAGTAATAGTAATGCTCAAAGAGGGAACGTTCCTAAAGTATGTACTTTTTGTGGCAAGAGAGGCCACCTAGCTTATCAGTGCTGGGCCAAGGAGAGAACCGAGAGATCGGGACAGAGAGTTGCCGCCGTATCTCAAACTCCATATGTGCCTTTAATGCAGGACTCCCGACAGAAGGAGTACCTAGCACCAAAAGTTCCTTTAATGCAGGACTCCCAACAGAAGGAGTACCTAGCACCAAAAGTTCCTTTAATGCAGGACTCCCGACAGAAGGAGTACCTAGCAGCTAACGTAAACCATCTAGACAGGGGTGTAGTAGCATGTGTGGTGCAACCCAGTAGGGTTAAGCCAATAATAATTTCACCATCAGTGCAAGACAGTTACCGTCCCTTTATTTCATCTGGCAACGTGAGATTAAATGGTTGTATGCATGAGGTAAAAATTCTGAGAGACACAGGTTCTACTAGCACCCTCATGGTGAATCCTTACACTGAGTGCCCACCTGGCGAACCAGTTGTAATGAGAGGTGCTGGAGGCCAATTTTATGCACACTTGGTAAAAGGCGAAATTGAATGTGAGTTACTACAGGGTGAGGCCACCATAGCTTTGTGTAGGTCCCAAGATATCCCTGCGCCTGGGGTAACACTCCTTTTTGGGGAATGATGTAGCAGGTGAGAAGGTCCGACCAGACCCCATTTTGTCACTTTCCCCTGTTAACGAGCCACTAACCGGTGAGCTCGAAAAGGAGATGCCAACAGTTTTCCCTGTGTGTGCTGTCACACGTTCAATGTCTCAAGTAGCAGTTCCCTCAGACAGAAATGTACCGAATGTAAGAGTTGATGAAAGGGATGATGAGAGTGTGAATGACGCTCCAACTGTGCCTGATGATGTGACTGAGGTGGATTTATCTGACACCTTTATGGCTCATCTTGACCCTAATGATGACCATGAAACCCCTCCAAATTGCCCTAGTGGCCTGGTAGAGCTACAGAGAGATGATAGTGAATGCAAGGAGTTAGCTGCCAGGTCCGTGAGTGAAGAGGAATGTGAGAAGGAGGGTGGTGAATGTTTCTACCTCAAAGGAGGAGTATTGTGGCGTAGATGGAGACAGCCACACAGACCAATCGATGACGGGGCTTGGGACGTCCATCAAGTAGTAGTCCCCAAACCTTGTCGTAGAGATATCATGGAAATGGCACATTGTATACCATTGGCAGGACACCTAGGTGTGAGAAAAACTCTAGACAGAATCAGAGCCCACTTTTACTGGCCAGGAATGCGTGCATATGTAGTGGAGTTTTGTAGAGTGTGTCACACTTGCCAGATGACAGGAAAACCCAATCAGAAGGTGCCTGTACATCCTCTGGTGCCCTTGCCCGTTTTCGAGAATCATTTTACTCGGGTGGTAGTGGACATTGTAGGCCCATTGCCTAAGACTTCCCAAGGTAATATTTATTTATTAACTATCATGGACATGGCAACTCGCTACCCAGAGGCTATACGCTTAAGGACTACCTGTGCTCCAACTGTCATCAAGGAACTGCTCAAATTCTTCACCAGAATGGGTTTCCCCCATGAGGTACAAAGTGATCAAGGAACTAATTTTACCTCCAACATTTTTCAGCAGTCCCTGAAGGAGTTGGGTATCGAGCATGTTAAGTCTAGCACCTACCACCCAGAGAGTCAAGGGGTTCTCGAACGATATCATCAGACATTAAAGGGAATGTTACGTAAGTATTGTACAGAGACCGGAGTTGAGTGGGATAAGGGGGTACCTTTTCTTTTATTTGCTACTCGTGAGGTTCCAACTGAATCCCTGGGTTTTTCCCCTAATGAGCTAGTTTTCGGTCACCAGGTAAGAGGTCCTTTGCAACTATTGCAGGATAGCCTAGTTGGCCAGGAGGGGAACCAAAACCTCCTCAAGTATGTTTCAGATTTCAAAACCCGGCTGAGATCCTCATGTGAGTTTGCCGCTCAAAACTTGACAGTGGCTAAAAGCTCCATGAAGACCTGGTATGACAGAAAAGCCTGTGAGAGGGAGTTTCAGCCCGGTGATGAGGTTTTGGTCCTGCTCCCCCTTTTTGGCCAACCTTTATCTGCCAAGTTCAGGGGCCCATATAAGATCATTCGGAGGGTGAGCATTACCGATTATCTAGTAACTACCCCAGACAGGAGAAAGCCCACGCAAGTATTCCATATAAATATGTTGAAACCCTACCAAAGGTCCCCTGATTCCTCTCCTCCATATTCTCCCACTGTGGCAGTGAATGTCAGGACCTGTGGAGAGCCTGGTGCAGACAAAGTCTTCAGTTCTCTTACTGACCCGCAACAGACTGTTCCAGAGCCTGAAGGTATCCATGCAGACTTTGACTTGTCATGTAGCCTATCCAACTTAAAGTATAATTCAGTAGCTTGGGGGGAATTACCATCTAAACTATGTCATCTTCCCTCTGATCAAGCGAACCAACTAATCTCTGTTTTATCTCAGTCTCCCAGTGTGTTCCGTGATACTCCAGGGCTCACTTCTTTGGCCGTGCACGACATCGACGTAGGGGATGCAACTCCCATTAAACTATCCCCCTACCGTGTCTCACCACAACGCAGGAGTATACTGCAGGTCGAGCTTGACTTCATTTTTTCAAACCAGCTGATCACAAGGGCCTTAAGCCAGTGGAGTAGTCTGGTCATACTTGTGCCAAAGCCAGACGGGAGCAATAGGTTATGTATGGACTATAGGCAAGTTAATGCTGTCACAAAGAACGATACCTACCCACTGCCACGGATCAAAGATTACATTTACCGGGTTGGCCTCATACAGCAGTAAGACTAATTTAATGAGAGGATTTTGGCAATTAGCTCTCCCTTGTAGCGAGGTAAATATCATGCTTTAGTAGTGCACTTTCAAGTCTTCAGCTGTGAGATGCCTTGCAGTTCTAATAACGCTCCAGCTACGTTCCGGCCATGTTCTGATGTGGTACCTGGAGACGTTGCCTACTTTGGGTGATATCCTTATTATATCCTCATTATAATCTTGCTGTTGCCAATCTGGTGGTGAATCTATTTATGTATTATGTTTAATATTATGTACTATACTCCTTAAACTCTTTTCTAGGGGGGAGGTCTGACATACGGAGCCCTGTATGTTAATTTAAGAGTTAGAATTAGAGTTGAAGGAGTGTCAAACTACCCAAGCGGCGAAGCAGACTAGCGAGCGAACCAGCGAGTGGGAAACCAGCTCGTCCGCATACCAGCAAACAAGCCTTCGCACCTGCGTGCGTCATAGGGGACCCTGCAAACTACTTTGATGACCCGACGCTATGACGTATGATCGATGCCAGGAGACCCCATTGGTCCACGCACCTGCTATGCAACTCGAGGAGCTATGATAGGGGCGCGCACCATCACTCGCCTCCTGATTCGTTCCTACACCATCATTGTTTACTATATAAGACCCGAGTAGTGGGCATTCAAATCAGTCTCATTTGGAGTTGGGAAGGTGAACTTGCAGCTGGAGGAAGACGGGGTGAAGTATTATAATGGGATTGTGACTGTCAGTCAGATTATATAAGTGTGTGTCAAGTGTGTTCGGTGTAAACACTTCCGTTATGTTGGTTAGTGAGATATGTGATTGGGAATTAACGTTAACGCTACTATTCTGTACTTAACTATTTGATTGGGAATTAACGTTAACGCTATTATTATGTACTTAACTATTTTAGTTGACTAACTTATGGACTAAAGCAACTCTTTAAGTAATTGGGTTTTGATGAAAGTAATACTATTGTTTTATATTAATATTTACGAGTTCTTTCATTTTCTTTTAATTTAGCTTACATTGCTTAACGGTGCTTAGTACGGTGATGCTATTGTCTCATATTAGTAATATCGCCTTAGACTAACATGGCTGTGTTAATATTACTTCTAGTGATTTCCTAAGCTGAAGAAAATTCTTTTAGCTTCAAAATATTATTTTTGCTTTTCATATTATTTGAGTGAGACCTGAATCGAATCTATGAAGCGATCCTGTAACTTAATGTACTCATAATCAAACCTCAATGTTACGTGGTTAAGAAATACATTTAACTAATTATTAAATATATATCTAACTTTTTATGTGACTTTGATATTAATCCTGATGATAATAATAATAATACTATTAACGTAAGACAAGAACCAAGAATAATTACATTAAATATAATTAAAAGGACATATAAGAAAACTATCTATTCATTTCAAAAAGGGTAAGAGACAGAAATATTCTTACTTTAATATTTATCTTTCAAGACTTTTTATAGAATTAATAGTCCTTCTTTAGATATAACTTATTCGGTTCATAACCATAGCCTACTAAGCTTCGGTTAAATAATAATTCTTTATAAATACTGCATGACTTTAATTAGTTTCAGTATTTTTCATAATTAAAGAGTATCAGTCAATAAAGGATACCAAGTCCTAAGATCCAAAAGGAAAGGAAGCAACAACAGGAAATAATTTTATTAGATTTTACTTTTGTTTCGCCTTCAGCTGACTGATACCTTAATATATATCTCTGTGCTATCTAGATTCATCAAGTTAACCACTTGAGGATCAAGATACGTAACAGTATGCTACGAGCGTTTGCATAGAAAACTTTAAATTTGTTATTTTAGAACTCACGGAACGCTCTTTAATAATATTTTTGGTTCTTGTCAGATCTACATTTATGTTCATGGCTGTCCTCGGTCCTCGCTGTCTTCGGTCCTTATCGCTGGTGGTACTCGGTTGCCTCTGTTTTTTGCTTGGCGTTGGATGATTTATGTCACTGCTGCTTCTTCTCGGATGGCGTTTTTTTATCCATGGCTGCGGACTGCTTCGTGTAGGAGACGACCCATGCGTGCTGAACCCACAGGGTTTAGATGAGTGCCATTCTTGCGGAACAGAGTAGGCTGATTGTAGAAGTTGTCCCAGAGGTTGATGAATTCAACTTCTTCCCTCAGACACAAATATTTTAGTCGGCTATTTGTGCTGAAGGCCTTGTCGTAGAATTTGTCAGGTGCGTCGATCTTGGGGAGAATGCCTGAGATGATGATATTCCTTGACTTGTTTTTGTAGTGCTGGATCATCTTGCGATATTTCTCCATCAACTCTTCGGATCTGGTGCGCTGACGTCATTTGAACCAGCATGGATGACAAAAAGGGTATTTTCATTTGCATCCTTTGTGGTATCTTCGAAGGCTTCCACAATGTCGTCCAGTCCAGCTCCTGGGATGCAAAATCTTTTTCGTCGAAAGACAGGTGTGGAGGAGGAGGGACTGGTGTGGAGGAGGAGGGACAGGTGTGAGAGAGGAGAGATAGGTGTGAAGGAGGAGGGACAGGTGTGGGGGAGGGACAGGTGTGGTAGAGGAGGGACAGGTGTGGGGGAGGAGGGACAGGTGAGGGTGAGGAGGGACAGGTGTGGACTAATAAGGTGGAGGAGCGGTACACTTGTCTTACATCTGTTGTACTAAATGTTGTCACCATCACAACTGACAAGCAAGAAAGTACCCGGTATACAAAGGAGAATGAGAAGGAAGGAAGGAAGAAATTGAGAGAGAGAGAGAGAGAGAGAGAGAGAAAGAGAGAGAGAACACCTTCGTATGCATGGATTGTTTTCATTGAATTTGCTTCTCCTTCCTTTATGTAAAACAAAACAATTATATTAATCGTTTTAAGATATACCGTAGCGAATTTTAAATTGGCTGTACCGGTAACTATAGTTTTACCCCCCGCCCCCTCCCACAAACATTATTAGGACAGGAAAGGACAATTAAAGTCAATATCAAATTACCAATTGCATTACCATACCCCCAAAACCCATTCCAACGTCGTTTGATGGCCTTCATTGTCAGTGGACCATACACACATTTAACGAATTAATTAAAGCTTATGTTTTTATCCAAACATAAATTTTCAATATTAGCTCCATTTTGCAGTCATGTGTTGTAATGTAAAACATTGTTTCACATTTTCGGAATTGTAAACACACCTTACATAACTCCACTAATAAAGCTGGATGCAGGTTTGCTTGCACATTTGACCAGATTGTTGTTATGTCTGTATATTAGTAAATATGATATTCCTAAAATTCACTAACAGATATTATAAGAACTGCAGTGACGGTATACTTTAGGTACTCTGCTCTAATTAATGAACTTTTAGTTATATTTGTTATAGTTTCCTTTCTTTGTATCCTTTGTAAGTGATTGTGTTTGTATATATATATCCATAAATGATGAATGCAAACAATTCAACTATCCAGCTGCAGTGCTAAAATATGTGACAATAATTAGCTCAGAGAGAGAGAGAGAGAGAGAGAGAGAATATCGGGGACATAAACAAATAAAGAAAGAAAGAGAACAAGTCAATTCTAACAGGGAAAAATGCGTTGAGAACACTGAATAGAGGAAAGGCAAAGAGGAGAAAATAATTAGTTAAAGTTTGCTAAAAAAAAAAAAAAAAGTAAATGACCAATATGCCAAGAATCTTATGGCTCTACTGACTACATTCACATCAAGAAACCCAGGAACTAACTAGCGGAATGAGAGGGGGCAGAAGAGGGGAGGTGAGAAGGGTGGAATGAAAGGAGGGAAGAGTGTGAGAGGCCTGGTAACTGGGGTGACAGAGAGCGAGTGCTGGGAGTGGAAGAGACGCACAACATAATTAAAGCGTAAAAACAACATAACTTCATCAAGTTGCGTTCAGAACAGGTACGACGAAGTTACATAAACAACAAATACAATTAAGTAAAACAGTACAATAAAAATAAGAAATAAAATAAATAAATAAAATTATATAATAACACATTGTCAATCAAATAATTACATTAAGTAATTGAAGGTTCAGGGAAGCTAAATATAATTCCATTAAATAATTGAAAGTTCAAGGAAGCTAAAGGCAAGATAAGTGGAAGGCGGTGCTATGATCACATATGAAGACGTCTTCACATAAAATACCTTTCCATTTTCTTTCATTTAGAGATAAAACTTTTAATAATACTGCCGTCCTTGTAATCCAGTCTGTGTGAGCTAAGGAATGAACTACTCCTAATTATGGGTACTCCTAATGTTCGCGAAAAGGATACTCCTAAGGAATGGTAGTCCTCTTGACCCACTACTCTTAAAATATAATTAAGTCAATTGTCTGTTGCATGAAACTACTGTCTAATATACTGTATTTAGTCAGTATATAATGATGTTAGCTCTTGTATTCACAGGTTTAATGATGTACTGCATCGGTACTTTAGTCGGTTTTCAACACTTAACCTCTACCAAGTTTATCTTCCTTAGCCAAAAAATCACCTGAAAAATTAATCAAGTTAGAAATCATACATCTATATTATTCCGTATATTCGAAAACAATAACAACACTATAATACGTATTACACCCAAAACAGCTGACTATACTGTATTAATGCATATATATTATTATATACTTGTAATGCAGGACATATGTATATACTACCTATCTGATGCAATTGCGCCATATTCATGTTATTCTGGGAGATTTTGACTCACGAATAAATATCATAATATCAAGAAGGTATAACATGGCTTACAGAACTTCTTCAAGACAATAACTTTGTTTTTGTTTTTTGTTCCTGGCAATTTTAATACGCTTAGAAACAAGGTCTCAAAGTCAGCAGATTTAAATATATATAACGCTCTAAACGCTGTCCTTGCTATACGAAATTACCAACACAATACCGAATATAGACTCCGGAGGACATAATGTGATTAATTGATTTAACAAAAAGTACGTTAATACATAAACGTGCTTGTATTATTGAAAGCGAATACATCATTGGAAATTGAAACCGTAAATGTTATTCATGGAATATTGAATGGCGGTATTATCAGGATTATTTATGGTTCCAAGTAGCAATATCATCGGAAGGGAGAAATGGGAATGTGTTAAATGTTATTGTACTGAGCTTTAGTATATTAAGGTGGTAGGTATTATTTATTGGTTTATACCCGGTAAATTTATAGATGTACTTATTTGTCAGTTTCCTCCTTAGGCCTCCATCAAGCTTAATAAGAAAAACATCCTCAAGATCCTTCTTCGAGATTTATGTGTACATTTTTCGATAGAAAATGTCCCAGCCGAAGGCCGGTTCCTCCTAAAATTACATTCTCGCTGTCGCTCACCAGGGGAGATTCGACACCAAAATGACACGAAAGATCCTAAAATTGAAAAACAAATGGGGTGAAATGTCTTTAAACCGCCAAACTAATGGAGCGAACGTTTTAAAATATAACAAATAATGGGCTCAACATGAGGGAGAAGGGGGTCCAGAAAAACGACATACCTCCCTTAAATGATGAGCAGCTGGGTGAACAGACACTACTATCATTCCTATTCAATACAATACTTTAGTTGGCAACCGTCTATAGAGACAGCCCTGCAGGCAACACACTTTCACAAGATATTTTACAGGACAATATTTCTGTTGTACGACCTTTCTTTAATTTTTGAAATGTGTGATATTGTGTCAAGTGTGCCGCACTTCATTTTACGGATATAAGACTATGATACTGATTCATCTCTCCATCCATTCATATTAAAATATGAAAACTAATGGGCTAAACATGAGAGATAAGGGGGGTCTAGAAAAACGACCCATTTCCCCTTAATAAATTCGTCTACTGATCGCAAGAATAAACTGTCAAAACGCGTCATTATCCTCAAAGGGTTGTGTGCTGCTTAATATCAGGACCATATATCTATACAATTCATAAATGAGCCAAATGCTTAACCCTTTGAAGATTATGACGCATTTCGACAGTTTATTCTGGCTATCATTAGACGATTTTATTCAGCTTAGGAAGGAAGGATATATGGGAAATGTACGGGTAAAGACTATCTCAATATTAACAAAAATGTCGAATAATAGCCAGAAAACAGAAAAGAAAAGCTTAATCGGAACTTGAAAGGGTTACAAAAATTCTTGCGTAGCGGATTCGGAAACTGATAATTGCACATTCCAAATTTCTCGCACATTCCCAAATTTCTCGCACATTCCAATTTTATCGCATATTCCAAACTTCTCGCACATTTCGAATTTATCGCACATTCCGAATTTATCGAATTTATCGCACATTTCAAATTTATCGCACATTCAAAATTTATCGCACATTTCTCATTTATCGCACATTCAAAGTATATCGCACATTTCGAATTTATCGCACATTCCAAACTTCTCACACATTCCAAATATCTCGCACATTCTCATTGTTTTTACATATTCAAAATTTCTCGCATATTCCAAATTTATCGCACATTTCCACAATTCTCGTACATCCCCAAATGTCTCGCTTATTACAAATTTCTCCCACATTACACATTTCTCACACAGTATACTACACATTTTTCACACATTAAAAATTTCTCGCACATTACATATTTATCGTTCATTCCAAATTTCTTGCACATTTAAATTTTTCGCACATTCCAATTTTCTCGTTCATTACCCTTTTTCGCACATTCAAGTTTTAAGCACATTACAATTTTCTCGCACATTTCAAATTGCTCGCATATTCCACATTTCTCGCATATTCCGTTTGTATGCACATTCCAAATTTCTCGCACATTCCATACTACGCTTGAGACCCTGTAGTAAATTAATATGGCCATCTTTCTGTTTGGACATCATTTTGGAGCTGCCTTTAACCTCTTCTGTACCGGCGACGTCTTTATCATTTTATTCTAGCTATATTTAGACGATTGTGTGCAGTTTAAGAAGGATCTGTCGGGGTTAAAAGGTTTAAGTGAGATAGTTTGAAGCCTGTTAGTTACTGGAGGCGCTTTCTATGTTGAATATAATCGTCTAATCGTAGCCAGAATTCAATTAAATGGACGTCACCGGTACTGTAAGGGTTAACAATCAACTTGCTCATCGAAAATTGCCTGAAAAAAGCGCTCGTGTGACAATGGAGCATTTTCTCTCTTCTAATAATTTTTCCGATATTTTCTCTTCCTTCTTCGGTGGGCCTCAGTAGAGAGGGGAGGGGATGTACGCAGCCACATACCTTACCCTCTACGCATGCGAGAAAATGTAAGCCTCCCTTGGCCCCGCCCCCCATTTCTCGCGTTTAAATATACCTTTCAAACCGGTATTGCCAGTTCCACCTGTAGCTCGGTTAGTAGAACTCTCGCCCGGCACCCAGAAATCCAGTGTTCGATCCCACTCGAAATTTAGTGTATTTTTATATTTGTATTATGTTATTTGTGTTATGTTATATTATATTATATTAGGGTTAGGTTAGGTTAGGTTAGGTTAAGTTAGGTTAATCTAATCTAATATATTATTTGTACATTTTGGGCAGTGGGCGGGGCCGGGGGTAAGGTATGTGGCTGCGTTACAGCTCCTCCCAGTAGAGAGCCGGTAGTGAGAGAGCGGCCATCTTATTCTGTGGAGGCCATTTCGGTACCTTAAGGGGATATTTAATATTTGTTTAAATATCTATTATTATTATGATTATTATTATTAGGTGTATAAGAAAATCTCGAGTCAAAAGAGTGTGACGGCGAGGGTAGTATGAACTGTTAAGTGTAATTATATTCCTCTACACTTAATTATTATTATTATTAATATTAATATAATAATTACTATTATTATTATTATTATTATTGTTATTAGTAGTATTAGTATTAGTATTTTATTGTTATAGTTCCTCCTTAGATCTCAATCAAGCTTAAACAATATCCCCAAGTGCAGGCTTGCTATCGCTCGCAAGGAATAAACATCGACACCTCTCTCTCTCTCTCTTCCAATTATCTTGTCTTCTCTATTATCTTATAGTTTACTATGTTCCTCCTCCTCACTCTCTCTCTTCCAATTATCTTGTCTTCTCTATTATCTTATAGTTTACTATGTTCCTCCTCCTCTCTCTCTCTCTTCCAATTATCTTGTCTTCTCTATTATCTTATAGTTTACTATGTTCCTCCTCCTCACTCTTTCTCTTCCAATTATCTTGTCTTCTCTATTATATATAGTTTACTATGTTCCTCCTCCTCTCTCTCTCTTCCAATTATCTTGTCTTCTCTATTATCTTATAGTTTACTATGTTCCTCCTCCTCACTCTCTCTCTTCCAATTATCTTGTCTTCTCTATTATCTTATAGTTTACTATGTTCCTCCTCCTCTCTCTCTCTCTTCCAATTATCTTGTCTTCTCTATTATCTTATAGTTTACTATGTTCCTCCTCCTCACTCTTTCTCTTCCAATTATCTTGTCTTCTCTATTATCTTATAGTTTACTATGTTCCTCCTCCTCACTCTTTCTCTTCCAATTATCTTGTCTTCTCTATTATCTTATAGTTTACTATGTTCCTCCTCCTCTCTCATTATCTTCTAATTATCTTGTCTTCTAGTTTATTCTCTCACTCCCCCTATCTCTCTCACTCACACATACACACAAACACACACACACATACACATTAGTATGTGCATTAGTTAAAGTCCTGGGGGTTCGAGTCAGTGCAGAGTAGAGTGACAAAGTTGATACCATCTCTGAGAAATATATCATATCATAAAATATTCAAACAAATACATTTGTTTTCACTCAAGAAAAACAAATATTGTGAGGTCAATTAATTGAGTGTTTCACAATATTACAGGGCTTTGAGAACATTGATCTACCATCATCGGCTATCCCAAAAATGGGGATTGGGCCTGAGCATATAGAGAGATAGATAGATAGAGACCATTGATGTAGATTCACTACTCAAATTCAACATTAGTTGTTTTAACTCGGGGGTTAGAATGAAATTAAAAACCAGGAGGGCGAATTTCGATATCACATAGCCCTTCTTCACCTACAGTGTGGTCATCGAGTGGAACAAACTGCCAGACAAAGTGGTACAATGTAATACAATTGACTCATTCAAAAGGAGGCTAGACATCCATTTAGAGGAGGTTGTAGTAATAGGTAGCAAACATATAAATAAAACAAAAATAGAAAAATAAATAAATAAATAAATAAATAAATAACAAATAGACTAGGTATCAGTAGTATACAATATTTCTCAACTTCCTTACCAGTAGAAATTGTCTCATTCTGCTATACAGATCACTGAGGCGTGGCTGTATAGCGCGTTGCTATATATTTAACACACAATGACGGGAGCGTCTATACCGCCGTAGTTCACACACACAACGAGGATAAGGGAAGCGAGGGTAGAGGAGAAGGGTAAGGGATTGGAGGGAGAGGAAGGATGGGGAGGGAGGTAGGGGAGGAAAGAAAGAAGGAAGGGTATAAATAAGAGAGAAACAAGAGCACAAATTACTCGATTTGGTCCGAGGGTTTTCATTTAATTAATTGTTGTTTTCGCCTCTCCTAGTTCTATTAGTTTGCAGATTGTAAGATGTTTCTCTCCATCAGTCTGGCGATAAGATGCTTCATCCACTTCAGGTGTCGATATTTTCTGGGCGAGCGATAGCAAGCCTGTAATATAGAAGAATTGTGCCTTTGGCCGGGACATTTTGCTATCGAACAATTTAGAAAAAATTAACTTGAAAGGGGTCTGGGTGGGCACTTTATAGTTTGACGGATGTCTGGGAAGACGCGTTGTTAGCCTAGGGTTCGCTAATGGCCTAAGCGACCTAAAAGCTCAATAATAATTAAACACAAAAACGTCGGATCTGGAACACGAGAAGAATGATAAAAATTGTACTGTAAAAATTATCCGAAAATAAACAGTAACACACTGTACATTACAACGTTAGAAAACCATATTCAATATTACGGTTCCTTAACTGAATACCTGGTTTATCTCTCTAAATTGCGGTTAAAAAAATAAGTAAATAAATAATATGTTGATAGTTTGTAATGCTTTGTGACCATTAAAGTTACAGTATTTGTTTGTCAATATGGTGACCGTAAAAAAAAACAAAAAACGGCGTGTAAAAGTGGCGCTGTAATAAGTGCACACTCTAAAATAACATCATAGGAACATAAGAACAACATATGAACATAAGAACACGAGAGTCTGCAGAGAGCAAGGTCTATACAAGGCAGATCTATTTCACACCCAACCCACTTTGTCCATATGCCTATCTAATTTTATCTTAAAGCTCTCTATCATTCCTGATCCCAATATAACAATCGGTAGCTTATTGCACGTACTACACCTCTGTTACAAAACCAATATTTGCCTATAGCTTTTCTGAAACGAAATATATATAATTTTAATTAAACCATTTGCTCGAGTTCTTTCGGTATCATTGAGCTTCAATACATCTGTCATGTCCCCTTTACTAATTCCACTAACCCACTTGAACACCTCTATCATATCCCATCTAACTCTACGCCTCTCTAACGGATGTAAGCCTTATTTCTTCAACCTTTCTTCATATCAAATATTTATAATATTATGGATCATTTTTGTCATTCTTTGTTGTACTCTCTCCAAAGAATCTGAGCCCATTCTGTAATGACACCAACATTGTACAACATAATCTATATAAATAGTAATATACCCCACTTCTACAAGAAAACAAAGGTAAATAACTATCAGTATACCTAGTGATTGTATATACTTTTTTCAGACTCTCTTTTATATGTTTGTTTACTTTTACAGGACAATGCATCTATCCACTGCAAAATGAGATCAACCCTTTCAGTAGTAGGACACCTTTTACCACATTATTCTAGCTACCATTTGACTCTGCTTTGGAAGGCCGTCAAAACATTGAAAGGATACCGGGTGCTCTTATTCTCTGTTAAGGGGAGATGGCCCGTGTTTTTGGTCTACATAGTTATTCCTTTATTTCTTAGTTTCCTCGCTAGACCTCCAGCGAGCTTAGAAAAACACCCTCTATATCCCCTTTCAGATACATTTGTAAATTTTTCGGTAGAAAAATGTCACGGCCGAAGGCCAGTTCCTATTAAGATTTCAGGATCGCTATCGATCTCCAGGAACAATCGACACCTAAATGACACGAAAGGTCTTAAATTTGTTAACGAAATGGGGCGAAAGGTGTTAAAATCGCCAAACTAATGGGCCGAACGTCTGAAAATGTCAAAACTAATGGGGTTAAACACGAGGGAGAAAGGGGTCCAGAGAAACCAGCCCATACCCCCTTAACCTTCAGACTCCCTTACTCCCTTCCTAAGCTGAATAAAACCGACTAACGACAGCCTGAAAGTAAGAAAGAAATCCGTCCTCGCCTACTGAGAGGGTTGACGTAAAAGATATATTATGAAAACAATAATAAACAACAGCAATAATAATAACATTTCTTAAACAATAATAAACAACAGCAATAATAATAACATTTCTTAAACAATAATAAACAACAGCAATAATAATAACATTTCTTAAACAATAAGAAAATAACAGCAATAATAATAACATTTCTTAAACAATAATAAACAACAGCAATAATAATAACATTTCTTAAACAATAATAAACAACAGCAATAATAATAACATTTCTTAAACAATAATAAACAACAGCAATAATAATAACATTTCTTAAACAATAATAAACAACAGCAATAATAATAACATTTCTTAAGGGGATATGGGCCGGGTTTTTTTTGGTCGCTTTTCTTCCTCATGCTTATCCCCATTAGCTTTGAGATGTTAAGACGTTTGCCCCATTAGTTTGTCGATTTAAAAAAAAATGGACCCATTTTTTTGGCAATATTAAGACCTTTCGTGCCCTTTAGGGGTCGATTGTTTTCCTGGCGAGCAATAGCGAGCCTGTAATTGTGGAGGAACCGGCCTTCGGCTGTGACATTTATCTACCGAAAAATGTACAAATTAATCTCGTAGGGGGATCTAATGCATGTTTGTTTTAAGTTTGATGGAGGTCTAGGGAGGAAACTAGAAAAATAATTAATAAATGAAAAAAATCGACCAAAGAGTGAATCATCCCCATCATGAGTTATACAAGTGAATCATCCCCATCATGAGTTATACAAGTGAATCATCCCCATCATGAGTTATACAAGTGAATCATCCCCATCATGAGTTATACAAGTGAATCATCCCCATCATGAGTTATACAAGTGAATCATCCCCATCATGAGTTATACAAGTGAATCATCCCCATCATGAGTTATACAAGTGAATCATCCCCATCATGAGTTATACAAGTGAATCATTCCCATCATGAGTTATACAAGTGAATCATCCCCATCATGAGTTATACAAGTGAATCATCCCCATCATGAGTTATACAAGTGAATCATTCCCATCATGAGTTATACAAGTGAATCATCCCCATCATGAGTTATACAAGTGAATCATCCCCATCATGAGTTATACAAGTGAATCATCCCCATCATGAGTTATACAAGTGAATCATTCCCCATCATGAGTTATACAAGTGAATCATCCCCATCATGAGTTATACAAGTGAATCATCCCCATCATGAGTTATACAAGTGAATCATCCCCATCATGAGTTATACAAGTGAATCATCCCCATCATGAGTTATACAAGTGAATCATCCCCATCATGAGTTATACAAGTGAATCATCCCCATCATGAGTTATACAAGTGAATCATCCCCATCATGAGTTATACAAGTGAATCATCCCATCATGAGTTATACAAGTGAATCATTCCCATCATGAGTTATACAAGTGAATCATCCCCATCATGAGTTATACAAGTGAATCATCCCCATCATGAGTTATACAAGTGAATCATCCCCATCATGAGTTATACAAGTGAATCATCCCCATCATGAGTTATACAAGTGAATCATCCCCATCATGAGTTATACATGTGAATCATCCCCATCATGAGTTATACAAGTGAATCATCCCCATCATGAGTTATACAAGTGAATCATCCCCATCATGAGTTATACAAGTGAAGATCAGGAAGTTGAACATTGGCTCTTTTTACACTTTGAGGATTATCAAGCGTTTTAGAAGTATATTTTGGCTATCATTAGACGTTTGTATTCAGCTTAGGAACGATATGTGGGAGTCAGGGCAATAATTAAGCTGGTTTTGGCCCCTTAAATTCCTGGAGGTCCTTCCTAAAATGCATAAAATCGGTTCATGATAGCCAAAATATATTGTCGAGATACGTAATCCTCAAGGGGTTAAGGCGGGATGGGCGTATTTATTTGCTCATTTGTGTATCTCTTTCATATATTTTTAGTGTCCTCCCTAGACCTCCATCAAGCTTAAAAAACACCCCCCAGACCCCCTTCAAGATAAACTTGTAAATTTTTCGATAGAAGAATGTCCCTGCCGAAGGCTGCTTCCTCTTAAATTACAGGCTCGGTATCGCTCGCCAGGAAAAAAATCGACACCTGAATGACACGAAAAGTCCTAATATTGACAAAGAAATGGGGGAAAAGTCTTAAAATCGACAAACTAATGGGCCGAATAGCATAAACTCTGAAAACATATGGGGCTTTACACGAGGGAAAAGGGCGACTAGAAAAACGACCAATCTCCCCTTAAGATGACGGTAAAATTGAAGGAAGAGGAATGGATGGAGAACAGGGAAATATTATGAAAACAAATATATAATTGCTTCAGAGATTGAGTTTCAAAAGCAATGATGTTAACATGGGGAAATAAGTGTTAAATGGAGCCCACCTCGGGTTTTTTTTGTCTATCTCTCTCTCTCTGGGTTGTATCCATTCGGCCCCATTCAGCTTACTGTTTTAAGACGTTTATCCCCATCCCGGTGTCGATTTCTTCCTGGCGAGCGGTAGCGTACCAGCATATTATTTAACATGTTTTTGACAGCAGGCTAAATTTGTACATTTTTCAATCGAACAATATTTCCGGCAAAGCCGGATTTCTCCATACAATGCTGGCTCGCTATCGCTCGCCAGGAAGAAATCGACACCTGGATGAGGATAAACGTCTTAAAACAGTAGGCTGAATAGGGCCGAAAAGGAGAGAAGACAAGAAGGTCACCGCTCTTAACCCGTTCAGTACCAGTTTTATTATTTTTGTTTTTAATTGTCTACTGGCCACTAATTGTCTACTGGCCACTAATAGATGAATATTGTCTACTGGCCACTAATAGATGAATATTGTCTACTGGCCACTAATTGTCTACTGGCCACTAATTGTCTACTGGCCACTAATTGTCTACTGGCCACTAATAGATGAATATATTTAATTGTCTACTGGCCACTAATTGTCTACTGGCCACTAATAGATGAATATATTTAATAGATGCGAGATGGTGGTTGGTTGGTGGGGTCGAAGCTGATTGGCTGCGTGTCGAGGGGCACCTAAGTTGAGTGGCGCCTGCGGAAAATGAAGCTGAAGGAGGTAGCGCGGGGGGCTGCATCAAGGGCACCGGGGGGCGAGGGGGGGTGTTAGGTCCTGTAGGAAAGTGCCTTTTGGCAGAAGGAAGGATCTGAAGGTCCAGAGTTTGGTTGTTGATGTTGGGATGTAAGGCTTGGATATATAAAGCTTCGAGTATAGGTAATCTCCTTGGGTCACTTTCTTTATCGAGTATGGTGGTGTGTTTCTCTAACTCGTTGCGTGTGAGGTAAGGGTGGTTAGGGGTGAGATAGTGGTCTTTGATGGCTCCAGCCTGAAGGTGAAGAGTTAGCCGACGTGAAAGACGAGTCTGCGTCATACCAATATAGGAATGAGGTCCACAGTCCTCATAATTACAGGTATGTTGGTAAATGACGTGATCGTCGGTCATCGGGCTCTTTATCTTGGTGGAGGCAGGTTTGTTGCGGAGAACGAGGTTGGAGGTCTTGGGGGATTTGTAGTAAATTATTAATTTGATTTTGTTTTCCGTGTTGGTTGGGTGGACATGCTTGGAGATTATTTCTTTTAAGACGGCCTCGTCATTTTTGTGTTCAGAGGACATGTAATTGCGGTAGAAGATCTTAATTTCATTGGGGGGGTCAATGTTGGGAGGGCTTTGGGTGTACCATTTTTCAAGATCCCCACTGCCACCTACCAGATCGCCACGGCCCTGAACAACCTCTTCACCCCCTACGTGCCCAGCCAATTCAACCTTAACTCAGCCCACGATTTCTTGGACATTTTATGAGACGCCCCCCGTAACAACAACCACACAATCGCCTCTCTCGACGTAGAAAGCCTGTTCACCAACGTGCCAGTGGATAGGACCATTGACATGATTCTACGTCGAATTTATCATTGCCCTGATACACCAACCCTGGACATCCCGGAGAAGGCCCTGAAAACACTACTGGAGCTATGTACCAAGGAGGCCCCCTTCCTTTGCCCCCGGGGCAACATGTACAAGCTGATAGACGGTGTGGCGATGGGCAGCCCTCTAGGAGTTCTTTTTGCGAACTTTTTCATGGGTACCATCGAGGAAGAGCTCCTAGCTGCCCAACGACCCGCCGTCTACTGTAGATACGTGGATGACATCTTCGTGCAAATCAAGGACCTCCACGAACTTCAGCAACTCCAGCGTCGCTTCATGACCTCCTCCGGACTAAACTTCACCTTGAAAAATCTAACAATGGATAACTCCCCTTCCTCGACATCCTCGTAGCTCTGAACGACCATGGGTTCAAAACCACCGTCTACATTAAACCAACTAACACAGGACAATGCCTCAACGGCGATAGTGAATGCCCCCGCCGTTATCTTCTATCCTCCATCTCCGCCTATGTTAGGAGAGCCCTCACGCACTGCTCTACCTGGGCCGACACCCACCAGGAACTAGAAAGACTATCCCAAGTTTTAGTAAATAACGGATACTCCAACTCCGACATCTCCAGCACCATCAACCACCATCTTGAAAAATGGTACACCCAAAGCCCTCCCAACATTGACCCCCCCAATGAAATTAAGATCTTCTACCGCAATTACATGTCCTCTGAACACAAAAATGACGAGGCCGTCTTAAAAGAAATAATCTCCAAGCATGTCCACCCAACCAACCCGGAAAACAAAATCAAATTAATAATTTACTACAAATCCCCCAAGACCTCCAACCTCGTTCTCCGCAACAAACCTGCCTCCACCAAGATAAAGAGCCCGATGACCGACGATCACGTCATTTACCAACATACCTGTAATTATGAGGACTGTGGACCTCATTCCTATATTGGTATGACGCAGACTCGTCTTTCACGTCGGCTAACTCTTCACCTTCAGGCTGGAGCCATCAAAGACCACTATCTCACCCCTAACCACCCTAACCTCACACGCAACGAGTTAGAGAAACACACCACCATACTCGATAAAGAGAGTGACCCAAGGAGATTACCTATACTCGAAGCTTTATATATCCAAGCCTTACATCCCAACATCAACAACCAAACTCTGGACCTTCAGATCCTTCCTTCTGCCAAAAGGCACTTTCCTACAGGACCTAACACCCCCCCTCGCCCCCCGGTGCCCTTGATGCAGCCCCCCGCACTACCTCCTTCAGCTTCGTCTTCCGCAGGCGCCACACAACTTAGGCCACGCCCCTCGACACGCAGCCAATCAGCTTCGACCCCACCAACCAACCACCATCCCGCATCCAGTGCGCATGCGTGAAGCGGTTACCCCTTTCTCTTTTCCAGAACCCCCTCTACCAATAGTAGATGTTTGCCCCTTGTTTTTCGCCTCCTCTGATCCTCCACCCTCTATATATACCCTTCCTGTTTACCTTTTATATCATTCCATCCTTACTTGATAATGCTGGTTGTCCAGTGAAACGCGTCGTATATCCTGTATCATCATTTACATTTATGTAACCCTGTACCACCATGAATTTTGCTCATCTCCTTCATCTACTTCCTGCCACCCAGCGAAATCTCATCAGAGACCTGGAAACTTTGAATAATAAAATTTCCAACGCAGAAATTGCCATTTCTTTCAACCTCGTATGTATTAAAGAAAATGTATTACCTGGCTTTACTAACATATATATAAATATATATATATATATACACAAAGATGAAATACAGAAACTCAATACAAAGACCCACTACAGAGACCTATCAAAACGACCCAATACAAAGACTACAGAGCTAGAACTAGCTCCTTCCACCTCCCCTACGAGATCAACCTAACCCCTATAAATATAACTCCTTGTTCATCGATTATTATCAATTCTTCTCCTGAAGATGACTTGTGAACAAGTCAAAACGTCGAGGACCAACCAGAACTATGCAGATCCACTCTACAAGCTCCCTGAACACCAGAGGAAAATCGCCAGAAATATTGAAGTAATAAACAATAAACTTATTAACACTTACTGTACCAGCGACGGTATACAGCCGTCAGTAATAAAGCCACTCGTCAGTACCAGCAACGGAAGATGTCCGTCAGTACTATACGGTCCTTGTAACTGCCCATATAGAGCAGTACCAGGTACCGTGACTTGTACGCACTGCTCTGAGATCTTGGCAACACTTCTCATCCTGGAGCCGAGCCTGTGGGAGCTAGCTGGGACAGTATTCCTCCACCTTTTGGGGTGAGAGGGTATTCTCTTTTGACTCGGAAGCCAAACCTTCAGAAGGAAAACCTTAAATATTTAGAAAGAAGAAACAGAAAACAGGAATGGAATACAAAATCTAGGAAAGGGAAACTATTTCTGTATATACTGTGTATATAGCCTACTGTATATGTACATATATATATATAATTATATATATATATATATATATATATATATATATATATATATATATATATATATATATATATATATATATATATATATATATATATATATATGTTGGTAAAGCCAGGTAATAAATTTTCTTTAATACATACGAGGTTGAAAGAAATGGCAATTTCTGCGTTGGAAATTTTATTATTCAAAGTTCCAGGTCTCTGATGAGTTTTCGCTGGGTGGCAGGAAGTAGATGAAGGAGATGAGCAAAATTCATGGTGGTACAGGGTTACATTAAAGTACATGAAGATACAGGATATACGACGCGTTTCACTGGACAACCAGCATTATCAAGTAAGGAAGGAATGATATAAAAGGTAAACAGGAAGGGTATATATAGAGGGTGGAGGATCAGAGGAGGCGGAAAACAGGGGGCAAAAGTCTGCTATTGGTGGAAGGGTTAACTAGGAGAGAGAAAGTGGGTAACCGCTTCACGCATGCGCTCTGGATGCAGGATGGTGGTCGGTAGGTGGGGTCGAAGCTGATTGGCTGCGTGTCGAGGGGCGTGGCCTAAGTTGTGTGGTGCCTGCAGAAGACGAAGCTGAAGGAGGTAGCGCGGGGGGCTTCGTCAAAGGCACCGGGGGGCGAGGAGGGGTGTTAGGTCCTGTAGGGTAGTGCCTTTTGGCAGAAGGAAGGATCTGAAGGTCCAGAGTTTGGTTGTTGATGTTGGGATGTAAGGCTTGGATATATAAAGCTTCGAGTATAGGTAATCTCCTTGGGTCACTTTCTTTATCGAGTATGGTGGTGTGTTTCTCTAACTCGTTGCGTGTGAGGTGAGGGTGGTTAGGGGTGAGATAGTGGTCTTTGATGGCTCCAGCCTGAAGGTGAAGAGTTAACCGACGTGAAAGACGAGTCTGCGTCATACCAATATAGGAATGAGGTCCACAGTCCTCATAATTACAGGTATGTTGGTAAATGACGTGATCGTCGGTCATCGGGCTCTTTATCTTGGTGGAGGCTGGTTTGTTGCGGAGAACGAGGTTGGAGGTCTTGGGGGATTTGTAATAAATTATTAATTTGATTTTGTTTTCCGGGTTGGTTGGGTGGACATGCTTGGAGATTATTTCTTTTAAGACGGCCTCGTCATTTTTGTGTTCAGAGGACATGTAATTGCGGTAGAAGATCTTAATTTCATTGGGGGGTCAATGTTGGGAGGGCTTTGGGTGTACCATTTTTAAAGATGGTGGTTGATGGTGCTGGAGATGTCGGAGTTGGAGTATCCGTTATTTACTAAAACTTGGGATAGTCTTTCTAGTTCCTGGTGGGTGTCGGCCCAGGTAGAGCAGTGCGTGAGGGCTCTCCTAACATAGGCGGAGATGGAGGATAGAAGATAACGGCGTGGGCATTCACTATCGCCGTTGAGGCATTGTCCTGTGTTAGTTGGTTTAATGTAGACGGTTGTTTTGAACCCATGGTCGTTCAGAGCTACGAGGATGTCGAGGAAGGGGAGTTGTCCATTGTTAGATTTTTCAAAGGTGAAGTTAAGTCCGGAGGAGGTCATGAAGCGACGCTGGAGTTCCTGTACTTCGTGGAGGTCCTTGATTTGCACGAAGAGGAGGCCCCCTTCCTTTGCCCCTGGGGCAACATGTACAAGCAGATAGACGGTGTGTCGATGGGCAGCCCCCTAGGAGTTCTTTTTGCGAACTTTTTCATGGGTACCATCGAGGAAGAGCTCCTAGCTGCCCAACGACCCGCCGTCTACTGTAGATACGTGGATGACATCTTCGTGCAAATCAAGGACCTCCACGAACTACAGGAACTCCAGCGTCGCTTCATGACCTCCTCCGGACTTAACTTCACCTTTGAAAAATCTAACAATGGACAACTCCCCTTCCTCGACATCCTCGTAGCTCTGAACGACCATGGGTTCAAAACCACCGTCTACATTAAACCAACTAACACAGGACAATGCCTCAACGGCGATAGTGAATGCTCCCGCCGTTATCTTCTATCCTCCATCTCCGCCTATGTTAGGAGAGCCTCACGCACTGCTCTACCTGGGCCGACACCCACCAGGTAACTAGAAAGACTATCCCAAGTTTTAGTAAATAACGGATACTCCAACTCCGACATCTCCAGCACCATCAACCACCATCTTGAAAAATGGTACACCCAAAGCCCTTCCAACATTGACCCCCCCCAATGAAATTAAGATCTTCTACCGCAATTACATGTTCTCTGAACACAAAAATGACGAGGCCGTCTTAAAAGAAATAATCGCCAAGCATGTCCACCCAACCAACCCGGAAAACAAAATCAAATTAATAATTTACTACAAATCCCCCAAGACCTCCAACCTCGTTCTCCGCAACAAACCTGCCTCCACCAAGATAAAGAGCCCGATGACCGACGATCACGTCATTTACCAACATACCTGTAATTATGAGGACTGTGGACCTCATTCCTATATTGGTATGACGCAGACTCGTCTTTCACGTCAGTTAACTCTTCACCTTCAGGCTGGAGCCATCAAAGACCACTATCTCACCTCTAACCACCCTCACCTCACACGCAACGAGTTAGAGAAACACACCACCATACTCGATAAAGAAAGTGACCCAAGGAGATTACCTATACTCGAAGCTTTATATCCAAGCCTTACATCCCTACATCAACAACCAAACTCTGGACCTTCAGATCCTTCCTTCTGCCAAAAGGCACTACCCTACAGGACCTAACACCCCTCCTCGCCCCCCGGTGCCCTTGACGAAGCCCCCCGCGCTACCTCCTTCAGCTTCGTCTTCTGCAGGCGCCACACAACTTAGGCCACGCCCCTCGACACGCAGCCAATCAGCTTCGACCCCACCTACTGACCACCATCCCGCATCCAGTGCGCATGCGTGAAGCGGTTACCCCCTTTCTCTCTCCTAGTTTACCCTTCCACCAATAGCAGACTTTTGCCCCCTGTTTTCCGCCTCTTCTGATCCTCCACCCTCTATATATACCCTTCCTGTTTACCTTTTATATCATTCCTTCCTTACTTGATAATGCTGGTTGTCCAGTGAAACGCGTCGTATATCCTGTATCTTCATGTACTTTAATGTAACCCTGTACCACCATGAATTTTGCTCATCTCCTTCATCTACTTCCTGCCACCCAGCGAAAACTCATCAGAGACCTGGAAACTTTGAATAATAAAATTTCCAACGCAGAAATTGCCATTTCTTTCAACCTCGTATGTATTAAAGAAATTATATATATATATATATATATATATATATATATATATATATATATATATATATATACCGTATATATACTGTGTATATACTGTATATTATATATATACTTTATAATAAATATACTGTATATTATATATATATATATATATATAGATATGTATATATACTGTGTATATATATATATATATATATATATATATATATATATATATATATATATATATATATATATATATATATATAGTGTATATATATATATATAGATATGTATATATATACTGTATATATATATATATATATATATATATATATATATATATATATATACAGTATATATATATATATGCATATTTTTATATATAGCGCTGGTCCACAATAATGCAGTACAATGCCAATATCTAGTAAAAACACTTAATTTCAAACCAATTATATTATATTATAAAGATTAACTAAGATTTACGGTAAAAGGATTAGCAGCACTATTATCAACATGTTCAATCTCTGTGTTGAGTCGGCCACCCCCAGCTGTGGGGTATGTACCTGAGCATATACAGTACATACATACATACATAAAACATGCATGATTGTTATACCATATTTTTGCTGGGGTTAATTGGATTAATTAGGTAGTAGGTTCTTGCTTGACTTGAGAAGATAAATCCACTTAAACACATCCACAAAGGTAATAGAGGGTAAATATAACACAGCGTACATTGATAAATTGTATTGATAGGCATACATATATTGAATTAGTAAAAGTAATAGGTAATATATATGAGGAGGTCCGTGCCAGAGGGGCCAACTCGCCACGAGTATAGTTTTGAGTTATTGATGTTTAAAGTTAACATACCATACACACAGTAGATAAGGCATAATAATATATTATTATATATCAATGGACAGCTTAGGAACAGACAATTTTTGTTGATGGTTTAAAAAATTAAAAATAAATAAATAAATAAATACACCAAAAAAAAACATGCATAGGTGTTTTTTTTGGAATGCGAAAACAATATTTGATTTCCTTCAAATTTGTACCATTATGAAAATTCACTATAACTAAAGGACAGTTATAATTTCAAGGAAAAATACCCAAAAATAAATATTTTATAAGACTTTTAATCCAAAATTTTAACAAAATACATGATTTTTTATTTTATTTTTATATTATTTTGTGTTGTGTTTGTAATAATAATTCATAGTGTAATTTGACACGTTACCTTTATGTCCAAGTAGTTTATGTAGGTGGTGAGGGGGGAGGGGAAGGTTGTTGTTAGTATTCCAAGAAGTCGTCGCTGGGATCGTCGACGTCTTCTTCGTTGGCATCTCTAGGTCTTGCAGTCATGGACTTCTGTGCCTCGAAAAGCAGGGTGAAGTAGGTCTTGTGTGGCTGGGGCACGTATTTCGTCAACTCCTGGAGATGCTGTAGCTTCTTTTGGTTCATGGGAACTCCCCCTGGGTACTTGACAGGCAACGGAATTTGTGAGAGGTCAAACATGTTTGGGTCATAAATTTTGCTTCTACCCTTCTGCATAAACCACTCCCGCTGCACATGAAAGCCGTCCATGTAGCCAGCAGACACTTAAATGCCTTCCCTGTAATCATTGGAGACTATCAGGCGCTTGGCAGCCTTGAATCCCGAACCTGTCTGGTCCGCCTTGCTGATGTGTTGTTGCAGAACCTCAAAGTTAAGGAAGTCGCTCTCCTCCATGCGGACCACAGTGACCTGCTCCTTCCTTCTGTGTGTCGACATTAGCTGGGTGTAGTGGTCAGTGGAGAATACCTCCTTGCCCTTCAGGTGCTTCTCAAACACTCCAAATTCGCGATCACAGGGCAGGAATGAGTGGCCAGCCTCCAGGAAGAAGTGGATGATAGAAGAAAAACGATGGTTATGGATGAGTCTTAGGTAGTATAGGCAAGGTTGATATTCTTGTTCTGGCCAGGGCAATTATCTGAAAACACCACCAGTTTCAAGGAATCAGCAGGTACGTGATGTTGAATGAAGTGACATAAGCAACTTGCCACCTCAGAAGATCCCCTTCTTGCCTCCGACTCGTTCCAGACATAAAAGTAGGCCTTGTTGGACTTGTGTGACGCTTCTGCATAGTAACCACGTGCGGGTATGCGCGCGCGTCGACTGCCCAGCCGTTTAGAAACCGGCTGGTGGCAGCCGGCCATTCCCTTAGTATATATCCTACGACAATGTAACTAATGTCTGGGATATTCTTATGTTGTTTCACAGCTTGAAGCTGCCCTTATTCTTAACCAACGCATCTTAGTATATTTTATTCTCTATAGTTGATCGTTTCATTATAATATATAAGATGTAAGTTTAGTGAGAGCGGGAAGAGACGAGCGGGAGAGAGACCGGCTTGGGACGTTGCTTCGCGCGGAGAGTCCAGCTTGGGACGAGCCTGAAGCGCTGCCACATGCATTTGATTGCAACGTTAGGCTTAGTTTCGACTCACGCACGGGGTAGAGGATTTTGACCAGGCAACTGTGTTGAGTGTTGCCAAGCCTGGGACGTACCCTTCGGACCCCCTTGATATCTATCCCTCTCAACCCCACTTAGAAACGTTCTCTCTTACTTTGTATACCTTCTTTCCACTATTTCACCAATCTATTTAATTATCCCATCCCCTTGATAGACCTTATATCTATTATTGTATTAACGACGAGCTCTCAGATAACTAGATAGGATTTTGGGCCTTATGCAGGGATGTAATTGTTAATGAGACCTAGGAAGCTTTTTTGTTGACTCATATTTGGTGGTTTCATGCTTGCTAGTGTGTTCTTGTGTCAGGTTAGCAGGGGCTAGACCGGAGGGGAGGCTTTTTGCGATCCTTTAAGTAAAGTCTGCTGGTGCGAGTCCCGTGGACCCGCACGACTTTACTAGGATACCCGTGGGAGTATGGGGGCATTTTCTTGTCTGTGTCCCTGTGTGTCTAGCGTTGTGTTGTGTGAGGGCCCTTGCCTAGTCCACTCAGCACTGCGCTAGCACGTCTTGCTTTTGTTTTAGGGTCGCCAGGAGAGAGTCAGATACTTGCGATCTGAGTCTCTCAAGAGAGCACCCTTTCAATTAGAGTAATTTGGCGCACAGACCTGGGAACGTCCCTAGGCTAGAGCAGGTGGCTCAGCCCGGGTATCCGAAGCCTATATCCTTCCGGCTAGACCTCTGCCACCTGGCAGATTAACAGCTAGGGGTTTATTATCTCTGTATGCTTGTTATTGTGCCACAGTTTACCGTTTTTGTGAGCATTATGAGTCAGGGTGTGGCTTAGAGACTCTGTCCGAGCAGGCTTGCCTGACTAAGAGTAAGAAGCACACCTGTATGTGGTTATGTTGCGAGTTGCTGCCTTTATTTCATTATACCTATGCCATTATACACTGTATGTCCTATCACTAGTATTTATTCATGCTTATGAGTTAAGAGTTCTCTAAATCCGTAACGTACATTCTTTGCTAAGCATCAGATCCTACGGTAGCCGCATGCAGTTTAGAAACCCGCATCTTGTCTACCTGTACGATGTTTTGAGGACTGTTTGCTTTCACCTTCTTTCACGCAGGGGTGATTAGTTGTATTAATTAACGTAACGTTAAATGTGCTTTCTTCTAGTTTGTTATTAAATTGTTTCTGCAATTTAATTCCGTTATCTATCTTTTCCTTGAAGCTTTAAGTCAACTTAATTGTGTGATCTTTTATATAGCCTGCTTGACTATCAGCAGTCTATAGTGCGTGCACCCTGTAACCGAGTCATAGGATACCTCGTTGTCCAGGCAGGACTCTTGACGGTTTAGGGTGGTTTGTTGCCTGGGTTTATAGATAAGGGTTGGATCTAGCGTTTTCCGTTGTTGCTTGTTGCCGCATACCTAGTTCAATAGAAAGAGCCCAGTGTTTATATATCCCAGGACGTAACACTTGATATCGTGGATACCCAGATTATACGTCCACATTTTGCAGCGGTAATATTGGGCGCTAGTAGTAAGACGGGGGGTGCATAGTGTTTGCTGGAGATCAACAGCAATTCCAAAGATTCCATGTGTAGTGTCCTTGGTATAAATCTGCATGAAATCATGGCCAGCCTTGGCATGAAAATGATGATCGTTCCTCTTCATGGAAAGTTGAGCCCTCTCCTCCCGTTGTGTCTCTGGATCAAGTTCTGCCAATTTTGTTTTGAACTGATCACATGTGCTGCAGGTGTCACTCTTTGGTGGTGTTATCCCGATCTTATAGTTCTGCACCTCCTTAACGAACCGGGATTGCTTAATGGCATTGGGTTCCTCTTGGTGCTCTATCATGGATGTCTGAAAGGCATCATAGAGTCCAGCCCAGGTAGATCCAGGAGGTAGGTACAGCTTGTCCGGATTCTTGGTTCGAGAATAATGGGACGTACAGGTGGGCAGAGACTTGCAGAAGCTTTTAATTAGTTGCAGGAGATCGTCATTAGTCTTGTTGTGGGGTACATGGCGGCCTCTTTGGTCGGGGGACAGAATACCAGTGGCAGTGGAAGAGCTCTTAGAGCACACATTTCGCACACGTTTGGATGTTATGTCATGAATATTTAGAAAGGCAGTACGGCAAACATTGATGTTCTTAGTATTCACAGACACTGAATATTGTTTGACGTTTTTAGTACGACTCTCCCTTCCCTTCACTCGTGAACGTTTAGACAATGTCTCACTCAATCGCTTATTTATGTACTGGGACTGGGAATCATGGCTTTCCAGTGCCCAATAACTGTTAAATAGTAAATGCACATTATCAATTCCCACTTTCTCGAAGCACTTATCCAAGCATTCACAAGGGGGCCCTACTTTCTTCGGTGTTACAGCTTTGGCGGTGCTTCTACTAACATAGGTCTGGCCACTGTCCCTTTTACACTTTTTGATCGTCTTCTGCCAGGTCTTTGGCCTTCGTTTACGACTAGGTTGCAGGGAAGGCCTAGCCTCACCAATATCCGAGTCAGATGACGACATTGTAGCACAGATATCGGAGAAATAAGGCACAAAATAGCGGAGGTAATCACTCGTGTGTTGACTCTAACTCGGTTTGAGCGTGACTACTGAAGCACGTCTCGTACAGCGCCTGTGAGTGGTCGGGCGGGCGGCCATTTAATTCCCCACGTCGTAGCCGCGCTCTCATTGGCTGAGCGCGTTGGCGAGTTGGCCCCTCTGTCTACCAAGATTCACACCCATAAACGGTCTGCCAAACGGCAAAAACAACGGACGCTCAACCCTATGTGCAGTTGCTATAAGGACGAAAGTCGGATTTTTTTTTTTGCCAGATGATTCCCAAGAATTTCACGGAGCGGGAACCTGATTTAGGGAAAGAGTTCCAGAGTTCACTTGTTGAATAGAAGATTTAAGACTAATTCACAAAGGACTATAGTAATCGAGCTAATACTTCTACCATTTGGGAAGGGTCAGCCAGGGCATAGGTGTTGTACCGTAATGTACCAGCCCCTTTGTTCTAGCCCTTTTTGAGTGATGGAGGTTAGGGTTCAGGATGTCTGGCCTACCTACTTGGAACAGGGTATAGATATTTTAAGGGGGTAGTACTTGGAACAGGGTATAGACATTTTAAGGGGGTAGTATTTGGAACAGGTTATAGACATTTTAAGGGGGTAGTACTTGGAACAGGGTATAGACATTTTAAGGGGATAATATTTGGAACAGGGTATAGACATTTTAAGGGGGTAGTACTTGGAACATGGTATAGACATTTTAAGGGGGTAGCACTTGGAACAGGGTATAGACATTTTAAGGGGGTAGTATTTGGAACAGGGTATAGACATTTTAAGGGGGTAGTATTTGGAACAGGGTATAGATATTTTAAGGGGGTAGTACTTGGAACAGGGTTTAGACATTTTAAGGGGGTAGTATTTGGAACAGGGTATAGACATTTTAAGGGGGTAGTATTTGGAACAGGGTATAGACATTTTAAGGGGGTAGTACTTGGAACAGGGTATAGAAATTTTAAGGGGTAGTATTTGGAACACGGTATAGACATTTTAAGGGGGTAGTACTTGGAACAGGGTATAGATATTTTAAGGGGGTAGTATTTGGAACAGGGTATAGACATTTTAAGGGGGTAGTATTTGGAACAGGGTATAGACATTTTAAGGGGGTAGTACTTGGAACAGGGTATAGATATTTTTGGAACAGGTATAGTATTTGGAAACAGGGTATAGACATTTGGAAAGGGTATAGTATTTGGAACAGGGTATAGATAATTCCACTTGGAACGGGTAGATAATTCCACTTGGAACGGGTATAGATAATTCCACTTGGAACGGGTATAGATATTTCCACTTGGAACGGGTATAGATAATTCCACTTGGAACGGGTATAGATAATTCCACTTGAAACGGGTATAGATATTCCACTTGGAACGGTATAGATAATTCCACTTGGAACGGGTATAGATAATTCCACTTGGAACGGGGATAGATAATTCCACTTGGAACGGGGATAGATAATTCCACTTGGAACGGGTATAGATAATTCCACTTGGAACGCGTATAGATAATTCCACTTGGAACGGGTATAGATAATTCCACTTGGAACGGGGATAGATAATTCCACTTGGAACGGGGATAGATAATTCCCGTTCCAAGTGGAATTATCTATCCCCGTTCCATTCCTTCATTGACAATTCAGCATTCTTCATTGACATTAAAGCCTGGTAATCAAGGCAGAAAAACTGATATTGATGAGCCAAGATCTAAATAATCCGAAATAGATCTTTGCAACCAATGCTGTCAGTGGTCTATTTAGTATCAAACCCAAATATTCCAGCTGATATTTACCTTCCAATGAGGGTAATTAATAGCTCTCCAACTATGTAGATCATAACTTTGCCTGTCATAGTCTTACCTCTTTTGGCGTTTTTCCCGTTGTCCCTTTTCCAGGTAAGAAGGACATCTGTGCGGGGAAGAGGCCCTGAGGTGGTTGGGGTAGTCCCTCTTGGCTTCTTAGTTATGGTGGTGATGCTGCTTGGAGGAAGATGGGCGCATGGAGGTATGGTGTTTACGCAGTCTTTTGGTGGTCTTCCTTTCCTTTGTACTTTTCCTCTTCTTCATGGCATCAGGGTTATGAATGGTGACTTGGATATCTTTGCCGGCTGTTGGAGGGGGTGAGGGAGTTATGGATGCATCTCTGGTGTATCTTGGTGGTGTGGTAGTTATGGCTTCCTTCCTCGGGGGTGTGGTGGTATGCACGGGAAAACTGCTTGGCGGTAGTGGCGTGGTATTTATTTTCCTTGTTATCTTAATAATCAACATAATATCGTAATATTTCAAAGTTCACAAGCTTCATACACCGTGGACATTACTAGCCGTTCACGGTCTCTTCATCGTACGGTAGATCAAAGGAAAAGCAGAGATAAGGAATCAAGTAAAATATAATAAGTTTTGCATCGATCTATCTATTATATTGTCAGATACTCCAATCCCCGAGAGGGCGGCCGCGAATGAATAGCATGAACATCCCAAGCAAGATGAAACAGGCAAGATGAAACAGGTGAGATGAAACAGGCAAGATGAAACAGGTGAGATGAAACAGGTGAGATGAAACAGGCAAGATGAAACAGACAAGATGAAACAGGCAATATGAAACAGGCAAGATGAAACAGACAAGATGAAACGGACAAGATGAAACAGACAAGATGAAACAGGAAAGAAACACGTGAAATGAAACAGGCAAAAATAATAAAATTAAGTGAAACAAGGAAGACGCAACAGACAAAAAGTAACAAGTGAAATGAAACAGTTAAACTGAAACAGACAAAATAAAACAGGTAAGATGAAACAGGTGAAACACAGCACTAAATGAGGCAGATACGGAGTGAGAGATATTGTTCACCGTTGCCATGGTTACAACGGATTGGCTGAACAGAGAAGGTGGGGAGGGAGGGGAGGGGGAAGGGGAGGTAAGCGTCAAAGAGGAGGCAAAGAATATGTGAGAATGTGAGAGAGGGAGAGAGAGCTGTGTGTGTATGTATGTGTATGTGTGTGTGTGTGGGTGGTTTGGGGGAGAGCGACAGTAGTGTGACTATTGTGTGTGTTTATGTGTGAGAGAGAAAGTGAGGTGTGTGAAATGATATTTTAATCTAAGAATTATTGGATATATTATAGGACAATAATCACTAGAACAATGCCTAAAGTAGATGGATTAAAACACCTTTATTACCAATGCAGTATCGGTGACGTCTTGTTAACTCTATTCTGTCTACTATTAGACGATTTACTTCAATTTTGTTATGAGAGTGCTATAATTTTAGCACGCTTTATATTGGTTCGTTATTTCCACCTCAGGAAAGCTTAGAACCTTAAACCACCAACGGGGACACAACTGGCTTTAATATTACAATCCTTATTATCAATCTCTACCAATGTCACATAATACACAAGTTCGGTTCACACGTTTTATTTCTTATTAGCTAGGGTACAAGTTGGGAAATGAATTAAGTCTCATCTATTTGAAATGAGCTTAATAGTAATTATATGCTATATAAACAATGCATATGGATAGTTCTGATAAACAGTTAGTTAATAATCAGTAATATTTTAATTCATATATTAACCCTCCCGCATCCAGCAACTTATTTAGCTAACTTACGGTAAGACATTCTTTAATTTGCCATGAAATATGAGGCTGGGCGAGTTTTCGAAGCCTTGTGTTTTTCTGTATTTTCATCCACCAGAATGCGGTTTATTGTGATGTATCATATGTCAATGGAAAGAGGAATATTTATAGTACATGATAAAAAAAAAAAATGTAAATACATCGAAATATGAAAGTGTAAATGAGTCCAGAATACAATTATTTCCCATGCAATTGTCTTCACACTGTCCTAGCTCTAAATTGTGAGTGATGACCATATATATTTTTTGCTCAAATAATAGTATTTTTTCTCCTCTTTCCAAATCTGAAAACAGAAATTGTTTATCTTCAATAGTTCTCAAGCAGTGACCGAAAAAAAAAAATATGATTTTGATTTATATGGTTTATAACATTTTCGATTTATTTCGTTGCTACAAAGTGTATGGTTTTAAATTTAGGCTGTATGAATTCGACAAATAATGCTGATGAGTATAAAAGAAACTAGAAGTTCCTAGGACAAATACTTTTTGCGCTATGAATATTTGAAATGAAGAGCCAAAATGCGAATATTTACGCTTCACCCGTCTCTTTTCCGCCGATGCTAGCCGGGTTCCGAGCTGTTCCCCACCTCGTGGTTGCGTTATTTGCTCGGATTCGTATATAACTGTATATATCACCAGAATCGAAAAATTGTGCTCTTTCCAATGGTGAAAACAAAATTAATACAGCGTAATTGGTTCGCGAGCTATGCGCAATTGTTTCCATGCAGTGACCGAAAAAAAAAAAAATAGATATGGTTTATAACATTTTCGATTTATTTCATTGCTACGAAGTGTATGGTTTTAAATATAAGCTTTATGAATACGGCAAATAATGCTGATGAGTATAAAAGAAACTAGAAGTTCCTAGGACAAATACTTTTTGCGCTATGAATATTTGAAATGAAGAGCCAAAATGCGAATATTTACGCTTCACCCATCTCTTTTCCGCCGATGCTAGCCGGGTTCCGAGCTGTTCCCCACCTCGGCATTGGTTTATTTGCTCGGATACGTATATAACTGTTTATATCACCGTCATCGGAAAATTATGCTCTTTCTAATGGTGAAAACAAAAATAATATAGCGTTATTGGTTCGCGAGCTATGCACAATTGTTTCCATGCACTGCTATTGTTTTGTAAATAAATGAGAATGTTTATACAGATGTTTATCTTTGCCACAATATACAACACTTTTATATAATTTTCCTTGCCAATAATTGTATAATGTTCATAGAAGACATGTCAGTCATGAAGGTTGTCAATTTTACTTACCTGATAGGGCCACAACCCTTTCCAACGAGAACGGAAATGGCTCCTGGGTTGACACTGAAAAAACAAAACAAGAAAGCCAGGTTATCATCAAGTAATAAATTCAGAAATAATTCTATTGTACACACAAATAAAGTAATATATAAATATATATATATATATACAAGGTGTCAAACAAAATATAATGAATGGTAACAAAAATGTGTGTGTGTGGGTATATATATATATATACAAGGTGTATATATATATATATATATATATATATATATATATATATCATAAATATATATATATATATATATATACTGTATATACAAGATGTCATAAATATATATATATATATATATATATATATATATATATATATATATATATATATATATATATATATATATATATATATATATATATATATATATATATATATATATACATATATATATATATATACATATATATATATATATATATATATATATATATATATATATATATATATATATATATATATATATATATATATACAAGGTGTCAAACCACAGAAATATGCAGATTTCCAAGCCACCCTAGGAGGTACTGCATTTGACTCGTTATTTTTTTAGAGTGGTTTCCCCAGGAGGCCTATATCCACTTTGATGATGAAGGTGGGTAAATGTAGGTGGGTGAATGTCGGTGGGTGAATGTGTGGGTGAATGTCGGTGGGTGAATGAAGGTGGGTGAATGAAGGTGGGTGAATGAAGCTGGGAGAATGAAGAAGAGAAATGGAGAAGAGAAATGAATGAATCAATGAATGAATGATTGCACATGGCTCCTGACTATAGGACACCTGCATTGTGACGATGGAAAAGGTTGAAGCAGTCGTTGACGTCAATGCAGAGGGCAACCGTGCAAGTCGTGCAGCGGAAGCTTGTGTCCTTGCGAATGCCGTTCATTACTTTGCAGTAATAGCAACGGAGTCGCTTCTTGGCCGGAATCCTCTGCCGAGAATGGTCCAAGGCCCTGTTCAACCGGACATGGTTCAGAACAATAGGACGGGGCCTTGGGACAACTCCAGGTCGAGGTCTCCGGACTCGCACTGCTCCTGCTGCTTCCAGTACTGGTGGCGGTTGGTTGGCAGCTTCAAGAGCTGCTTCCCCATCGTCACCAGCAGCAGCTGCATCAGGTGCTAGTACCACGGGGGGTTGAACCAGGATATAGTTTCCCCCCGGGGAAGCAGCATCAGCAGCAGCAGCATCTGGTTCTGGTGGTGGGGAGGGGACATCGAGACGTGGTGCCCCCTCAACGCCTCCACCAGGAGCAGCAACAGGAGAGGGTGGAGTGTTGTCAGGAGCAGCAGGGGCTGGGGAGTCTGGATGGTCGTCGTCAGACGAACAAGATGATCCACCGGGTTGCCGTTGCCTGCGTGCATGCCTCTGTGGCTCACGCTGGTCAGGCAGCAGATCTTGTGCTCGGTGGACTGGCCTCCCTGATATAGGCCACTCTGCAGGGTTGAAGTGCAGCAAGGAAGTACAGATGTGCTACTGGAAGTCCAGCAAGGTCATCTTCTTCCTTGGGTAGCACTTCTTGTACAGGACATGGGCGTTGAAGAGGGCCATTTGGATGAAGTAGAAGGTGATCTTCTTCGTCCACTTGACCGTTCTTCGCTGGAGGGGGTAGTACTGGACCATCTGGTCGAAGTGATCCACCCCACCCATGTGGATGTTGTAGTCTTCAACGCAAACAGGTTTGAAGACCTCCCTCTGTCCACGACGCCACTTGCCCTGTTGGTCCTTCTCTTTGAAACTGACAAGCTTCGGGATGGTGTCCTGGTTGTGGAAAGTGGACACCATGTTGACGATGCGCTTGTCTCGCCAAAGTAGGACCATGGTTAAGCCGTTGTTCATTGCTAATGTCGCATCGCGTTCAAGCTGATTTGCTTTAGCAATGTCGCACAACCGCTTAGGAGCTCCTCGTACAAGGCGCAGGGTGCCACACACATAGATGTTGTGTGTGAGCATTTGCTGGCACAGGTTAACTGAGTTGTAATAGTTGTCCATTTACAGCCTGTACCCCTGGCCTCTGAAGGACTCCGTGAGACCCTCCACCGTCTCCTGGAGAGATGTACCCGGACCGGTGTAGACCCGAAAGTCCCACACATAGCCAGTCAACGCCTCTGCCAGGATGTACAGCTTGACACCGTACTTCGTCGGCTTCATTGGGTTGTAAACCTTGAATGAAAGGCGACCCTTCCATCCAAGGCTGCCTTCGTCAAGGGACAGCTTTTCGGTGGGGATGTATGCCAGCTTGAAGCCTTCAAGTAGGTATTCCATCACCGTCCGAACCTTCACAAGCCTGTCCTTGTTCTGCCTGCAGACTGCCTTGTTGTTGAAAGCATGGAAATACTTCAACAAGGCTAGAAACTTAGTCCTACTCATCGTTCTCCGAAATACTGGGTAGTCGTGAAGGACAGTTGAACGCCAGTAGTGACTCAGAGAAGGAATCTTGGTGATGCCCATGAGGAAGTACAGGCCAAGGAATTTGGCCATTTCCTCCTCACCAAACAGGTGCCAAAGAGCGGCTGCTCCGTCAACGAACTTGGCGTAAGCATTTGTCTCCACTACCAGGTATTGCAGAATCTCCCTTGTAAAGAAGAGCTGGAAGAACTGGAGAGGAGTCACCGGCTTTGGAACCTGCATGCCAGGGTTCCCTGAGAACAGATCAGGCTGGGTGTTAAAGGGGGTGTCGGTCCAACCGGCATCACGATCGGGGGCAGGATCGCGAGCACGGCCACGACCACCGCGAGGACCACCGCGAGGAACACCTCTGCGGCCCCTGGGCCTACCACCTGCCCCCCTACGGGGACCTGGCCTCCGGCGTGGCATAGGTGGTAGGTCGAGGGGTTGAGTGGGGGGGGCTTCTGCATCAGATGATGCAGAAGCCGGTGAACCTGGTGCAGCACCAAGTGGTGAAAGGTGTGGAGCTGGTGAACCTGGTGCAGCTGCACCAGCTGGTGAAAGGTGTGGAGCTGGTGAACCTGGTGCAGCTGTACCAGTTGGTGAATGTTGAAGAGGAAGCCTTTGGGGAAGAAGCTCCTCGATAGCTGCTGAAGGATTCAACGCTGTGCGTGGCACCTCAGCAACAACCTGAGCACGCACTGCAGCTTCAGCAACCTCAGCACGCATTGCGGCTCGATGCTCAGGCAGAACAAATGCCGAGGGGGTCAACGGTGTGTCGCTGAAGGGGGACACTGCGGGGGTGACCATTCCCATGGCATGTGAAGGCGGGGTATTCAAAGTGCCCACAGCAAGTAGCGTAGCAAACAGGTGTGGGCTGCGGGCTGGTGATCCTGCTGGAAGCCAGGATGAGGCACCGCCACGCGAGGTGGATGGAAGAGGCGACGTGGGAAGTTGGGGGAAGTTGGGTGATGGTAGGAGGTAATTGGCGATGTTATGGAGGGGATGAGATGTAGATGGGATGGGATGAGATGTAGATGGGATGGGATGTGGATGGGATGGATGGTGGTGGTGGTGGTGGTGGATCCTCTGGGGCTGGTTCAGTTGGTGGTGGTGGTGGTGGTGGTGGGTTGTCTGACGTTGCTGGTGGTGGTGGTGGATCGGCCGAGGTGGGAGCGTCGAGACGGAGTCGCTTGGGCGGAGGTGAAGCCCAATCCTCATCGTCATACCACTCGTCCGACTCACTCTCGCTCGCCGTCTCATCCGTCGTCGTCATGTCCAGCACCTCATTGACCACATCTTCCAGCTGGGAGTCCCTCAAAGGTTTCTTCTTGTCCGACATGGCAGCTGGCGTATGGCGGTAGGCTGGCGTATGGCGGTAGGCTGGCGTATGGCGGTAGGCTGGCGTATGGCGGTAGGCTGGCGTATGGCGGCAGGCTGGCGTAGTTAGCTTACGATGCTGAAACCAAGAAATGGAAATAAAGGAAAAACGTAATTGACGTTGATAGTTGTCATGACGCAAGTTCGCCATCACTGGATCCATATAACGTTGGTATAGTTCACCATGACATAGTCATAGTTTTGCATTATCCGATTCCAGATGACGTGAGTATAATGGATTCATGACGGTATAGTTCCGCATTTTGTAATTCAAATGGGGGAGCACCATGACGTAGTCATAGTATGGCATTATAAGAATATATATATTTATACCTTGGGGCTCTTTGGCCAAACACCCTGGGGAACAAGAACAATAACCCAAAAAAAATATATAAATGAAACAAAATTATAAATGAAATAAAATGATAGGCCAATAAATAAAATAAATAAAAACTATAATAAATAAAAATATACTGTATATAAAATAACTATAAATACTCGATTATGGGCCCTGCCCTTGCTCTGGACATAGGGGGTGGTCCAATGGACACCTTGGGGAACAGGAACAATAAAAACAATATATATATAAATGAAACAAAATTATAAATAAAATAAAATGATAGGGCTATAAATAAAATCAATAAAAACAATAATAAATAAAAATATATATAAAATAACTATAAATTCTCGATTATGGGCCCTGCCCTTGCTCTGGACATAGGGGGTGGTCCAATGGACACCCTGGGGAACAGGAACAATAACCAAAAAAAATATATAAATGAAACAATTATAAATAAAATAAAATGATAGGCCTATAAATAAAATCAATAAAAACAATAATAAATAAAATATATATAAAATAACTATATATACTCGATTATGGGCCCTGCCCTTGCTCTGGACATAGGGGGTGGTCCAATGGACACCCTGGGGAACAGGAACAATAACAAAAAAATATATAAATGAAACTATTATAAATAAAATAAAATGATAGACCTATAAATAAAATAATAAAAACAATAATATATAAAATATATATAAATAACTATATATACTCGATTATGGGCCCTGCCCTTGCTCTGGACATAGGGGGTGGTCCAATGGACACCCTGGGGAACAGGAACAATAACCAAAAAAAATATATAAATGAAACAATTATAAATAAAATAAAATGATAGGCCTATAAATAAAATAAATAAAAACAATAATAAATAAAAATATATATAAAATAACTATATATACTCGATTATGGGCCCTGCCCTTGCTCTGGACATAGGGGGTGGTCCAATGGACACCCTGGGGAACAGGAACAATAAAAAAAAAATACATATATAAATGAAACAAAATTATAAATAAAATAAAATGATAGGCCTATAAATAAAATCAATAAAAACAATAATAAATAAAAATATATATAAAATAACTATATATACTCGATTATGGGCCCTGCCCTTGCTCTGGACATAGGGGGTGGTCCAATGGACACCCTGGGGAACAGGAACAATAAAAACAAAAATATGTATAAAAGAAACAAAATTATAAATAAAATAAAATGATAGGCCTATAAATAAAATAAATAAAAACAATAATAAATAAAAATATATATAAAATAACTATAAATACTCGATTATGGGCCCTGCCCTTGCTCTGGACATAGGGGGTGGTCCAATGGACACCCTGGGGAACAGGAACAATAAAAAACAAATATATATAAATGAAACAAAATTATAAATAAAATAAAATGATAGGCCTATAAATAAAATAAATAAAAGCTATAATAAATACAAATATATATAAAATAACTATAAATACTCGATTATGGGCCCTGCCCTTGCTCTGGACATAGGGGGTGGTCCAATGGACACCTTGGGGAACAGGAACAATAAACAAAAAAATATGTAAATGAAACAAAATTATAAATAAAATAAAATGATATAAATAAAATAAATAAATAAAACTTATAATAAATCACAATAAAGAAAAATAGGCCTATATATAAAATAACAATAGAAATACTCGAATATATATATATATATATATATATATATATATATATATATATATATATATATATATATATTATATATAAAATAAAGATAGGCCTAGCCCAAGCCTAAACATATAAAATATCCCAGCTGTGAGGAAAAGGTAAAAGGTCAAGGAGTGCTGACACGCAGCGGGCAAGTAATTATGGGATTAGCTTAGGTACTTTACCAAGACATCTGTGGGTGTCCAAAGGTTCACTGCTGCAGTGTAGTGTACAGTGGCGCATAAAAGTCTTGTATTTTTTATGCCAGGCTATTTACTGTGACATATTTGTACTTACCGTGACATTTTTGTCTAAAAAAATTGTTTATTATCTATCCACACTTCACTGTTAGTTACTTCACTAAAATAAAACTGTGTATTCACTAAAAATTGCACAAATTGGGCATAAAATAATGCCAAAAATGGGAAAAACACAACTATATTTCGTAATTACAGCTTTATTATACTTCGTATGTAGTATTTATTCATAAATATATTGGTCTTTCAAGCGAAAATGAAGGTTTTAGGGCAATATATATACGACACACACGTATAGCCTAGCTTACATTCGTAATCACAAACCTAACATAAGTTAGGAATGTGACTACGAATGCTTACTACACTAACCCTACGAATATGATATAAATAATATTATTATTCACAGTTCACAACACTTCCACTGGGTCCATTCTACCCGCCTAAAAAACACATGGCTGGCTATGGAGAGGCCAACGAGGCACAGAGTCACAAATCACGAGTTATATACATAAATTATAAGTAGATAGCCACAAATTGATGATACACTGCCTCTTAGTACATAAATAATCAAGATTTGCCCGCCTGAAACCCGCTCCATGGCGGGCAATGGAGGCGAGACGAGATTTAAAGGTCCGGGAGTACTACCTCACAGACTGGCGGCCGGCTCACAACTGGTGAAACAAAGCCCCGCACTCCTCACACAGGGACGCTACGGGGTTGCCAGATATTTAATTTTGTAGCTTACTGATGGCTAACTTACCAGCCAAAAATGCGTCCAAATCGCGTCATAAACTTATTTACCACGAATATTTCTAACTTACAGGTGGCATTATGACGCGATTGCGTCATACGACCACTCTTCGAGGGGTGGCGTTATGACGCGATCGCGTTCTAAAAATGCGAGAGGGTTAATACATATATAAAATGTATAATATCAATGGCGAAATCACAATGTAAATAAACAGAGAGAGGTTGGTATCAAAATACAATAAATAATATCCTGAAGGTATTTGGCAAACCGCGAGCTAAATGGCGGCGCAAGGTAAATAAGATGTACCGAGTCGGTGTACATACAGTAATCAAGTAATATGAAAATTAGGATATTAAGTGATGAGTAAATAACTTTTACGTTAATTCAGCGAATAGAAGATATAAATCTTAATTAACTCAAAGAGTCACAATATTGAATATAGATTCAAGTAAGTCATAAATAATTATGATAGCCCATACGCATGGTTGAAATTCTCATCAATGCGAGGTTAAGTGCGACATGAATTTGACGGGAGTTTATCATTAACTCAAACTCTGCTTAACCTGGGACTGAGGTCAGGAAGCGAAATCTTTAACATAGTTTAGCTAGAGACGGAGAAGTAAACTCTCTCTGTGAAAACTTATACATGCAATTACGTACCCAGCCAATAATACACATAAAATAAGATCTGAAATAGTGTTCACAGTAAACTACGTGCAAGGTGCATGTATTTATCCCGAACGAATATATATACAGTTCTTATCCGGATTATAAGAAATATATCCCATGAATTATATATATATCAATCCCGTTAATATAGTGTGTTCTGTTCTCTCAACACAAGGGGCGATAGCAAAGAAGGAGAGAATAAATAATCTCTACGATGACATTAAGTTGAACACTAACATATCTTATATCACCCTTCGCAAAATAATCATTAAAACACTTCACACAACGATAGGCACTTAATTTGGTTTCAGGTAGAATAGTAGGAGCCCATGAGAGATCTGATCACACATAGCGACTGAGTCCGTTGTCCAGCCTGTTGACACGAGAGGCACGTCCTCTGCATATACACTTTATATTAGCTAGATGAATCACTCCTAGCTCGCCTCCACCACTTCTTCGGGGTCACTAACACAACACGTGCAGGTACTTTTTAAGGGGACAATGGCTAACCCCTACAGAAGTCATTCCGAATCGAAGACTTGCAATTAGTTTCGCTTGCCGAGAAGGAAAGCTATCCGAAATCAGTCTCGATTTTGCCTACCATTATCTTGGTTCGGCCAGGTAATATTTTGACTTAATTTACAGGTATAGTTGTGGTGTTTCGATGTGTGAAAGGGCATAGTAAATATGTTTGTTTATTATTGCTCCGGTTATTAAGATCCTTAAAAATACAATGCATATATGGTTATACAGAGAAACATATTCTTTATTTATCAACATTATATGAAATGACGAACAGGTGTTGATGTATGAATAATAATTAATTTACAGTTCTTGATGTCAGTAGGTATTTGTTGGTTTGTATGGAATGAATTCTGGATGTTGATGTCTTAATCGCATAAACATATCATCATAGTCCAGATGTGGTCCGTACACAGAATTCTCACCTAATGAGTGGGGCGGCCATTTTTCTTCCCACGGTTGGAAGGAATTAGGGTATGACCCTTGAAGGGTCGCAGAGGGAGCACAGGTAGTAAGGGTTTGTTTACGTTGGTGTTTTCTTGGGGGTAACATATTTATCTTCTCAGGGCTTTTGATGGATGCAATGCGGCACTGAGATGATTGTTTTTCTTGCTGCTCTTTTTCCCGCCCTGGTATGCCCTACTTGTGTAGACTATACCGTAATTATAATCAGCTTAAAGTTGATTTAATAAATTTACATAAATATTTTGTAATCACTACAGTAGATAAGGCCAGCAATAATTAGAGCTTCACATGTAAGAAATGTTATCTAGAAAACATTAAAACAGAATAAGGCATTAGAGGTAATAAATTACATAAACATATTTGTGGTAATTCAGTTTATGAAATTCATGATAATTTAATTATTGATAACTTAATTAATGAACATACTAATACAAATATAACATTTGATATTAAACTTTCTGATAAGAATAAATGCATTGCTAAATTATGTATGTTACCTAAATTTCATAAAAGACCTTATAAATATCGCTTTATTGCAGGAGCAAAATTCGCTACCACTAAAACTTTGTCAGAACAAGTCGCACATTGCTTAAAATACATTAAAATTACTCATACATTACATTGTGATTCCATTAAGAATAGAACTGGCATTAATTATTATTGGAGTGCTGACAATTCATTAGAAGTTATTGATATACTTAATACCATGCCGAAAGTTACCTCAGTACATAGCTTAGACTTTTCAACTTTGTATACCAATTTGCCGTTAGATTTAGTATTTTCAGAACTTTGCTTTATTATAGATTTGCACTTTAAATTAACAAATTTGTTACGAATAAGAATTTTTACATAAATGTTTATTCATATTTTAATTATGTGTCACTTAGCTGTTATCCCTAAAGTTCAGTACATTTTAATATAACTAAACTTAAAGATGCCCTTAAATTCCTGCTTTTCAATACTTATGTTAAATTCGGGCCCTACATTTTCAAACAAATATTAGGAATTCCTAGGGGTAGAAATGCTAGCCCTTTAATTGCAGATTTATTCTTGCTTGCTTTAGAATTCAAATGTATAAAAGACTTAGTTGACAGTAGTAAGAAAGATAACCTCCCAGAAAAATAAGCACTTGCTAAATTGTTAAGTAATAATAGTAGATATATTGATGATATTCTTGTTTGCAATATGTTAAATTTTAATCAAATCGCTAAACAAATTTATCCAAATTCCATCCCCCTCACACAAAGTAACGTAAATGATTAAGTTGAACATTTTCTTGACATAAATATACAGATTGTTAATGAAGAGTGCAAACTTAAGGCATACCACAAAGTTGACGATTTTAATTTTACCGTAATAAACTTTCCTTTCCCTAGTAGTAATATCGATACCAATATAACTCATAATTGTTTTTATTCCCAGCTGATAAGATTTTGTAAAATTTGCACTTAAGTAGATGACTTTTGGACTAGAGCTAGGTTACTATACAGATTCTTAGTAGACAGGGGTTTTGAGGCAAGTGAATTGTTACATAAATGTAATCTTTTTAAGATCAATTATTGTGACTTCTAAAATTTAACATCAATCCTTTTAATCAAGCCTACTTTTTGTCTGTATGTATTATATGTTTATTTATATATTTGTTTCTATTGTTATTGATTTTTATAATTATTTGTTCTTGTTTAAAGAGTACTCTTTGTTAAAATCTGTTATTGCTATTTCATATTTTGCAATTATGTTTCTTTATATTTATTTTTATTTGTATTTATTGTATTGTAGCTATTCATTGTCGATAGTATCAATTGCTCGCTTTTGCGATTTCCTTAGTTTATTTGTACAATAAATGTAGGTTATTTTTAGGGTAGTAATTGTTAGGGGTCACTTGAGGCATGCTATGCTTACAGGTACCTACCCGATAGCACTATCGTTAGTAAGTGCTGTATGTTTTTTGTATTATTATAGATATCAAATTGCAAGTTACCTTATTATAAAATTTGATACAAATTGTTGTTTCTTTATTCACGCAGAATTTAGTAAAATTTACCAGAACGTCCCATACTTCCCAAACTGACTAATTCCTTGAACATGACGATAGTGCATTGTTATGTGTGGGATTACTTTGCTTGGGAAATAAATTAACTTGCACATGTAGTGATGTACGTACACCCTATGTGGTGGATTGCGTTCTTTTCTTTCAAATTTGATTTTATTGAGCGTTATTTCCACATAGCTATTTTGATTAGTTCCTTTGCGTTTATCTAGTGTCGTCCCAGTTTTGGTTTGTTTATTTTTGTATTTATTATTTTTTTTTCTATGTGATTGAGGGAGGCAAAAGGCATAACTGCCTATAGCGAGTGCCTCCCCCATAGTTGAAAGAGTGACAGGGCCAAAATCAAGGGACGTTCGAGCCAAAATGCCTGGACACACGGAGTTTGAAGCAATTTAAGTCATAGGAAGAGGGAAAGACTGATTCTGGGAGAGAGTTCCAGAGCTCAGCTGTTGAGTAGAAGAAAGTTTGAGAGTAACGTTTCACTCTTGGGTTGGAGAGTTGCACAGAATAGGGGTGGGATTGAGTTGCAAGACGGGTACCACGTGCCCTACATAAAGGAGGTGGTATGCACTGGGATAGCTCTGAGGAACACTGATTATTATAGTAGCGATAGAATAGCGAGAGAGATGCAACATTGCGGCGGAGAGAGAGAGATTGCAGAGAGTTGGTGAGTGGACGGGAGTTAATGATACGAAAGGCCTTCCTTTCAATTTTGTCTAGGAGAGCGGTGTGAGAGGAACCTCCCCACACATGTGAACAATACTCAATACAAGGGCGCACTATGCCCGTGTACAGAGCAAGAAGCTGTTTAGGGGAAAAGAACCCCCTAAGGCGGTTGAGCACACCCAGCTTCTGGGAGGCTGCCTTAGCAAGACTGGTAATATGGTCCTTCCAAATGAGAGCAGAAGAAAAAGAGACACCAAGAATATTGAGAGAAGATGAAGGGTTGATTTTTGTATTGTTGAAGAATAAGGGATAGTCCGCTGGGAGATCCTGACGGGTAGATAGATGGAGAAATTGGGTTTTGGAAGCATTAAAGTTAACAAGGTTTTCTCTGCCCCAATTGGAAATAGTATTTAGATCAGAATTTAAGAGTACTATGGCTTCATTACGTTTGTCGTTGAGGGATTGCTGGCTGGGGCGTTCTGAAAACCTAATGGAGTAGTGCAAGGTTGAGTCGTCTGGGTATGAATGGATAGGAATTAAGGTACAGTTAAGGAGATCATTTATAAAAATTAGAAAGAGAATAGGAGATAGGACAGAGCCCTGAGGAACACCGGAGTTTATAGGGTGAGGAAGTGAACAATGGCCGTCCACAACCGCAGCTATGGAACGGCCGGAAAGGAAATTGGAGACAAAGGCACAGATGGAGGGATAGAAACCGAAGGAGGGTAGTTTAGAAATTAAAGATTTATGCCAGACTCTATCGAAGGCTTTTTTTTTTTTGCATGTTTTACATTATAATTTCAAGCTTAAAAAGGCCCTTCAGCAGCACAGCTTCAAAATATCTCACTTAACCCCTTTAGCTACCACAGATCCTTGTTAAACTGCATACAATTGTATAAATATAATTTGACGAGTTTCCATTTTTGTGGCTAACATTAAACGATGCTAATTTAAAAATAAGGTTTTTACTCAACCAATCAGTTAACTCAACTAATATACACCATACCTTTGTGTGGAGTCTGTATTATCAAAATTCAAGAACAATACAGTGGGCACAATTAATGCATTGTATAAAATCACAGTGCAACAACATAAAGCAAAATATAAATATTCAAGGTACACTAAATTAATATGCAAGACATTTGATTACAAATATTCGTTTTTCAAAACTACATACACTAAATATATTAGAATAGACAATTACAATAATAGCTTTTCAAAATAACATAACTATGTTTAACCCTTAACTGGCGGCGCGCAACTTATGTCGAGTGAAATAAATATGGACTATGTGGCGGTGCACAACTTATGTCGACCGCCATTTTCAGCACGTAATGTTGCTGAGAGAGAGAGCTGAGCGGTGTGACGAGCGTAGCAACGCTATGACCGGTCCCCACCACCGCGGTGGACATACTGAACTGTATTCTACTATCCTCCCCCCTCCCTCACTTGCTACACAGGGAATTATGTAAGGAAATTACCTAATTATAGGGTGTTTGCACTTGTGCTGCACGATCGTTGCAAGAGAACCTGTGGTCGTACAAGGATGGTTCGGGTGTCATTGGAAAGCTCTGTTTATGCCCTTTCAGGGATAGATACTTGTTTTACGCTCTGGGTCTTATTTAGGCATGAAAATGATCACGTAAACAACCCTATTTAGAGTTAAACAAAAACGCTGGTCAAATAGACCACCTAGCCCGCTAAATAAGGGTTAACTTCTTCACAATCTTTACTCGGACCATTAAATAAACAAGCATGCACTCAGAACCCCGCAGTCTTCCAGACAAAATAACGCAACTCCTGAAAAAACGGCCGGATAAAAATTGAGAACATTTTCATTTTGCTGCGAGATATTGGGATGGGGACGGAGAAGGTCAAATGAACTAATGCCAAGAAAAGTTATATTACGGAGGTGAAGGGTATATTTATGTATTTATGTTTTTGTTACTTTGCTCAATAGACCTCCATCAAGCTTAAAACATATCCCCAAGATCCCCTTTCTACATGAATTTATACATTTTTCGGTAGAAAAATGTTCTGGCCGAAGGCCATTTCCTCCAAAATTACAGGCTCGTTATCGCTCGCCAGTAATACATTGACACTAAATGGTACAAAAGGTCTTAATATTGACAGAGAAATGAGGCAAAAGGTCTTAAAATTACCATAATAAAGGGCTGAACATCTTTAAATCTAAATACTAATGGTGTTTAGTGAACAACAATTATGGGAGTCTGTTTCTCTGTGGACCCTAAATTACTGAGACACAAAATTTTTAAATTGGGAAGGAAATAATGTGGTTGGGCACTAGGAAAGGTCTTGCTAAAAATATTTCTTCTCGTACAAATGATATGTTTATTCTTAGTCATCGGAGTATAGGTATATACAGTACGGGATCCTGCAAATTATGTTCCTAGCCTCATTCACGTAAGCGATAAATGCCATAAACAAACACGCACACACATCAGCATACATAACACCCTCCTACAAATACACGCCAATCCTATGCATACACTAACACATATACACGCCAATCCTATGCATACACGCCAATCCTATGCATACACTAACACATATACACGCCAATCCTATGCATACACTAACACATATACACGCCAATCCTATGCATACACTAACACATATACACGCCAATCCTATGCATACACTAACACATATACACGCCAATCCTATGCATACACTAACACATATACACGCCAATCCTATGCATACACTAACACATATACACGCCAATCCTATGCATTCACTAACACATATACACGCCAATCCTATGCATACACTAACACATATACACGCCAATCCTATGCATACACTAACACATATACACGCCAATCCTATGCATACACTAACACATATACACGCCAATCCTATGCATACACTAACACATATACACGCCAATCCTATGCATACACTAACACATATACACGCCAATCCTATGCATACACTAACACATATACACGCCAATCCTATGCATACACTAACACATATACACGCCAATCCTATGCATACACTAACACATATACACGCCAATCCTATGCATACACTAACACATATACACGCCAATCCTATGCATACACTAACACATATACACGCCAATCCTATGCATACACTAACACATATACACGCCAATCCTATGCATACACTAACACATATACACGCCAATCCTATGCATACACTAACACATATACACGCCAATCCTATGCATACACTAACACATATACACGCCAATCCTATGCATACACTAACACATATACACGCCAATCCTATGCATACACTAACACATATACACGCCAATCCTATGCATACACTAACACATATACACGCCAATCCTATGCATACACTAACACATATACACGCCAATCCTATGCATACACTAACACATATACACGCCAATCCTATGCATACACTAACACATATACACGCCAATCCTATGCATACACTAACACATATACACGCCAATCCTATGCATACACTAACACATATACACGCCAATCCTATGCATACACTAACACATATACACGCCAATCCTATGCATACACTAACACATATACACGCCAATCCTATGCATACACTAACACATATACACGCCAATCCTATGCATACACTAACACATATACACGCCAATCCTATGCATACACTAACACATATACACGCCAATCCTATGCATACACTAACACATATACACGCCAATCCTATGCATACACTAACACATATACACGCCAATCCTATGCATACACTAACACATATACACGCCAATCCTATGCATACACTAACACATATACACGCCAATCCTATGCATACACTAACACATATACACGCCAATCCTATGCATACACTAACACATATACACGCCAATCCTATGCATACACTAACACATATACACGCCAATCCTATGCATACACTAACACATATACACGCCAATCCTATGCATACACTAACACATATACACGCCAATCCTATGCATACACTAACACATATACACGCCAATCCTATGCATACACTAACACATATACACGCCAATCCTATGCATACACTAACACATATACACGCCAATCCTATGCATACACTAACACATATACACGCCAATCCTATGCATACACTAACACATATACACGCCAATCCTATGCATACACTAACACATATACACGCCAATCCTATGCATACACTAACACATATACACGCCAATCCTATGAATACACTAACACATATACACGCCAATCCTATGCATACACTAACACATATACACGCCAATCCTATGCATACACTAACACATATACACGCCAATCCTATGCATACACTAACACATATATTTCACAAAAATAAACAAACACATATCTTCCGAAAACTACTATCAACAAACCCAATATCAGGAATAAAATCCCCTTCACTTCCTTGACATTCCTTGGGCTTGAAATTGAAACCCAGACGGTGAAGCCACAAGTCATACGGGTCACTATCTCTCAACACAGTCGTCGTGCTTGAGGTTGCTGTAGAAAACCAACAAGTTAAATATCACCAAGATCACCACCACCAACAGTGGGCTACCTACAACACCACCAGTACCCAATATTCCTCAGTTAACATTTGTTTTTCAAGAACAACTAACTCGTAATGAAGACTTGCTACACATCGCAACGTAAATAATATGTCTGCGTACTTTTTACCCAAAGCCGAAACTATTTTTTTTTTCCAGGATCGTACATGAAGACTACTAATTAATCTTCTTGCACCTTATCCTATCCAAAATGCATGTCAGTTTTTCTATGCTGCAATGTGTTTTTTCTCTACTATTTTCACGCTAACGTAAGCTGGAGGGAGTGGTGGGAGGAGCCTTCTGCTTTACTTTACTTTTCTCTACCTAGTAGTTAGTAGCTTAGCAGTGTAAATATAAAAATTGCCCCGTAAGGATCAATAGGTATTTTGCAGCTTGTAAGTTCTTTGTATTCCTTTGTACACAAACACCATTTCCTATTCCTTCTTCACCACCTTCACCTCTACCACCACCACCTCCATATCCTGACTCTCCACCACCAACGCAACCTTCTCTCATTTTCCTTCTCTTGTGGCCCCGTAAGAGGATGAGAGAGAGACAGCCTAAGCCCCTGAATGTTATGTGGTTTGTACCCAACACAGAGGCACCTAGACTGTCCTGGCATATCAAATTAACCTTGGCCGGGCTCCCTGAAAGGTCTCATTAGTGGCGGGATTATGGTGGGACCTGCCTAACACTCATTTTGTGGGAGGCTTCGGTAATCCAGGGTTGTATAAGCGCAGTTTGGTGGCAGCGGGTTGACATCAAGGCCTTCTACATGGAACAATTTTGACAATTTTGACAATTTTGACTGGCCTGGCAGCCAGTCACTATGTACACTATTAAGTATATATTAAGTTTCTCTAGTGGTTTATACCTCGTAACTCTTCCAATCCTATATCTACTTTTGTGTTTATCCCAGCTACCAACAGATGATCAAAGTACAAGGTATGTAGTACACAAACAAATACATGCCAGGGTTCCCACAGATGCCAATGGTGGTAGCTGGTGTGGTGGGGTCGGGGAGGGTGGGTACGATCAAGGGGAGATAAAGGATGGGAGGTTGTGTACTGATGTTGGTGGTTGAAGCTTTGTTGGATTAGTTGCTGTTTTCTGACCGGCTGTGTTGTGGGCTTGCGTTGGCTCTTTTGTGCTTTGATCTTCTACAGTATATGTGTTCTTAATTTCCGTGTGTCCTGCATTCTGTGACTAAATTCATATAGGGGGTGTACATACGTTAGGCTTGTTGAGGCGCATATCTCCGTGTCTTTGCATTTTAGATTTTTGTGGTAGGTGAGTTACCCAGCCTGGTACTCATGGGCAATCACGTATTATAACCGGGTTACCACAGATTACCTCCGCAAATGGAACGTCACAAATCCCCCCTTTCTCCAGGTTCCTATTTACTGCTATGTGAATAAAGGCATCGGATGAGAACAATTGTCCATACGTCCTGCTAGGAATCGAACTCTAGTTCGCCCGGTTGTGAGCATAACACAATAACAATAGCAACACATGACACTTTGTTCTGTGGTCATGGTCGATGTTTCTGATTTTGTTTGATTATGTTATGCTATAATATCTTATTTGTACTGCATTTTGTGTGTAATAGTACTGTATAATTATTGATTATGCTTGGTAAGTGTTTCGTTATGCTTAAGAGGAGGTCTCCACTCGAGGGATTTTTTTCTTGACCCCTTTCTCCCTCATGTTTAGCCCCATTGCTTTTGATATTATAAAACGATTGCCCCATTAGTTTAGCGATTTTAAGAACTTTCACCCCATATTAAGACCTTTCATGCCATTCAGGTGTCAAATTTATCCTGGCGAGCGATAGCGAGCCTGTAATTTAAGAGAAACCGGCCTTCGGCCGGGACATTTTTCTACCGAAAAATATACAAATTTATCTTGAAAGGGACTCAAGGGGGTGTAATTTTAAGCTTGATGGAGGTCTAGGGAACCAACTAAAAACCTCCCCTTAAAGCACTGTTCTGTCTGCCTTTGTGTTTCATTAATCTATGCTCTGACCTGCTTGTATTTCCTCCGCCAACGAAATTGGAGGAAGTTATGTTTATGCCTCCATTTGTTTGCCTGTTAGTCCGTTAGTTTGTAAATAAGATATTTACAACATTTATGAACCGATGTTCACAATTTTTTTTGGACAGATAGGATATGCGCTAAGAAAGAAGTTATTTTTATTTAGGAGGTAATCGGTAGCGCGCATTTCTCCGCCAGCGTAGGTGGCTCACCCATTTATGAACTGATGTTAACGAAAATTGGTGAGCAAAATGGATATGCGCCAAGGAAGAAGTGCTCTTCCACTTAGAAGGCACTCAGTAGATGGTATACCCCCGCCAGTGTTGGCAGAGGAATGCCCTCGCCCGAGTGCCTCTCTATTTTTTGTTCTTCAGTGTTCTGACATTTGTTGTTTCGTGTTGAGTGTGTGTCGCTGTAATTTGGTGATATATTGTAAGTATTGTAATGTTTGTGTACATCTGTGTAGTGAGTTCGATTGTGTTGTGCTGGTCTGTGTTTCCCTGGCCTGACGCTGTTCTGTTAACTGTTATGTTGACCTTTGGTGTTTGGACGTTTGTTTGTTCTTGTGTGGTTTGTATGTTTCCTGAGTGTTGCTACGTTTGGATATTGTCAGGGTTACGTTTTTTTTTTTATCTTTTTAATTTTATGTGTGATTTATCGTGTTTCATGAGGTATTTGTCACTGTTCAATGTATTTCAGTCTAATCATTATAGGTAGGCCAAAAAGCGTGACCCCTAGCCTCTATAACTAAAAAAGGGCAAGAGCAAATGAGCTGTAAATGTCGACACCTATTCCCTGACTGACCCTTCCTAAATGGCAGAAATATTCGCTTAATTACCCTAGTCATTTTGAGTTATAAAGGCTAGTGGTTAAGATTATTGGCCTAACTATAGCGAACAAACTATAAATAAAATCATAGCATTACATAAATATATTAAAGAAAGTCATTATGTAGCAAAGATGAAATATTTCCTTTTACATGATTCACATGGCTGATAGTGTTTTACAAACTATTTTGCTATGCACTACATATTATATTCTTCACATAACTGATATATTTTGCTATGCACTACATATTATATTCTTCACATAACTGATATATTTTGCTATGCACTACATATTATATTCTTCACATAACTGATATATTTTGCTATGCACTACATATTATATTCTTCACATAACTGATATATTTTGCTATGCATTACATATTATATTCTTCACATAACTGATATATATTGCTATGCACTACATATTATATTCTTCACATAACTGATATATTTTGCTATGCACTACATATTATATTCTTCACATAACTGATATATTGCTCACTGTTGCTTGCCATGAATGTTGCTCTCCAGCGAATAGTTCGTCTTTGTGGCTTGTTCTGCGTATTGCACTTATTTACAACCTATGCTAAAGGGATATTCGTATTAATTTGTTTATGTTTTCCCTCCCTCGACCTCCATCAAGTTAGAAAAGAATACCCTCAAGATTCCCTTTCGAGATAAATGTGTGCATTTTTCGGTAGAAAAATGCCCCGGTCGAAGGCTGGTTCCTTCTCAGCTATAGGCTCGCTATCGCTCACCAGGAAAAAAATCGACATGTAAATGGCACGATAGGTCTTAAGATTGACAAAGTAATGGGGCGAAAGGTCTTATAATCGCCAAACTAATGGGGGCGAACATCTTAAAATATAAAAAATACTGGAGTGAAACATCATTATAGAAGGAGGTTCAGAAAAAAACGTTCCCTTTAACTTTATTATTACGGAATTCAAAGCAATATAAGTCATTGGATAAGGGAAAGATGGATTCAGGGAGAGAGTTCCAGAGCTCAGCTGTTGAATAGAAGAATGATTTTGAGTATCGTTTCACTCGTGGGATGGAGAGTTGCACAGAGTAGGGGTGGAATTGTGTTGCAATACAGGTACTATGTACCCTACATAGAGGAGGTGGTATACACTGAGAGAGCTCTGAGAAACACTACTTATTGCAATAGTGATAGAATAGTGAGAGAGATGCAACATTGCGGCGAGGAGAGAGATAGATTGCAGTCTGTGAGTGGACGGGAGTTAATGAGACGATAGGCTTTCTTTTCTACTTTGTCTAAAAGTGCTGTTTGAGAAGATCCTACCCACACATGAGAACAATACTCAATACAAGGACGCACTGTGCCCCTGTATAGAGCAAGAAGCTATGCAGGGGTAAAGAACCCCTTGAGGCGGTTGAGCATACACAGCTTCATGGAAGCCGTCTTAGCAAGAGTGGTTATATGGTTTTTCCAAGAGAGATCAGAAGAAAAAGAGACACCGAGAATACTGAGAGAAGATGAAGAGTTTATTTTTGTTGTATTGAAGTATAAGGGATAGTCCTCTGGGAGTTCTTGATGGGTATATAAATGGATAAATTGGATTTTGAAAGCATTGAAAGCAACACGGTTTTCTCTGCCCCAATTGGAAATGATAGTTAGATCAGAAGATAAGTAGTCTATGGCTTCATCACGTTTAATTTTGAGGGATTGCTTGCTGGGGCATTCTGGAAAACTAGTTAAATAGTGTAAGGTAGAGTTGTCAGCATATGAGTGGATAGGACTGGAGGTACAGTTGATACAATTATTTATATATATTAGAAAGAAAATTGAGGAATACCGGAGATGATAGGATGAGGAAGTGAACGATGGCCATCCACAATCGCAGCTATGGACCGGCCAGAAAGGAAATTAGAGATAAAGGCACAGCTAGAGGGATAGAAACCGAAAGAGGGTAGTTTAGAAATTAGAGATTAGTGTTAGACTCTGTCGAGGGCCTTCGATATGTCTAGTGCAATAGAAAAGGTCTCACCGAATTCCCGAAAAGGAGGATGACCAAGAGTTAGTAAGATATGAAAGAAGATGACCAGTAGAGTGACCACTAAGGAAGCCATACTGGCGCGCTGAGAGTACATTATGAAAAGAGAAATGCTTAAGAAATGCTGATGTAAGAATAGTTTAAAAAACTTTAGAGATGCAAGAAATGAGAGCAATTGGACTATAGTTGGAGGTTTGAGAGTGGTCACCCTTCTTTGAGACAGGTTGAATGAGAGCAAACTTCCAGCAAGAATTCCCTTGAGGAGAGACAGAGATGGAAGAGTTTGCCTAGGCAGGGAGTCAGCACGGAAACACAGTTTTTAGTACAACAGGAGGAACACCATCCGGACCGTATGCCTTCTTAGTATTAAGCCCAGAGAGGGAAGAAAGTACATCTTTAGAAGAAATTAGGATATTAGGCATAAGTAGGAGAGAGAGGAATAGCACTGGAATCATCCAAGTTCAGCTTTGTCAGAGGAAGAAGTGATAGTTGTGCCATCAGATTGGAAAAAGGGAGGGAAAGACGAGAAAGAAATATTGTTGGAAGGATTTTTGCCTAGATGCCAGAAAGCTTGGGAAGAGCTAGAGTTGGATAGTTCAGTGCATTTACTAATGATGAAAGAGTGTTTGGCGAGTTGAAGAACAGATTTGGCTTGATTCCAGGCAAAAATATAGGAAGATTGAGATTCATGAGTTTGAAGGCGTCGGTACCGTTTGAATCTATCTATCTCTCACTATTGTCTGACGCCGTGATCCCCGAAGGGGTGGCCACGAACGAACTGCCCCCATGCACCTCTGTCCCCAGTCAGTCGACGCCCCTCCCCCCAACCAGCACCGCCTTTGTTCATGTAGTTCCTCACTCCATCCTTCCACCTCTCATTCGGTCTACTTCTCCCTCTCTGTCCCTCCACCTCGCTCTCGTACACCGTTTTAGTCATTCTCTCGCTTTCCATACGTTCCATATGGCCGAACCATCTCAAGTTGTTCCTTTTCACACTTTCCAGCACATCTACCTCCACACCACACATTCTTACTTCCTCATTAGTCTGTCTATCTCTCCATGTAACTCCGCACGCACTCCTTAAGTAATTCATTTCCACTGCTCTCACTCTTGGTCTGAGTCTCTCAACCAACGTCCATGCTTCGTTTCCGTAAGTCAGTGTCGGGATTACCACACTGTCATGCAAGGACTTCTTCACTTCCATACTGACCACCCTATTTCTTGTTACTGTTTTTAGCGTTCCTACATCCCTCTTCCCCTGTTGTACCCTCTCCCGCACTTCTTCATCCATAGTCCCATCTTTACTCAACACACTGCCCAGATACTTAAAAGAGTTGACGATCTCCATAGCCTGACCGTTCAGCTTCACCTCACACTCTGTGACATCACCCCTTTCGAAGACCATAACCTTGCTCTTCCCCGCATTTACCTTCAAATTCCGTTTTTCGCACACTGTTTCAGACTCATTTACCAGGCCCTGCAACTCCCATTCATTATCACTCATCAGAACTGTATCATCCGCAAACAGCAGTATAGGTAGCTTCCACTCAATTCCCTCCCTTTTCAGCGGTACACCAACATCCACTGCTCTTGATAGTATTTCTTTCATGACTCCATCCATATATACAGTAAACAACCACGGGGACATCACACACCCCTGTTTCAAACCAACATTCAGGTCAAAGAACTCGCTCTGCTCACTCTCCACACGTACTGCCGCCTTTGCACCCTCATACATGCTCTTCACTGCTTTCAGCAACTTGCCCTCTACTCCGTATATTCTAAGTACTTTCCACAAACCTTCTCTATCCACTCTGTCATAGGCCTTCTCCAAGTCAATAAAGGCAACATACACCTTTTGTTTCTTCTACAGATATTTCTCCACAACACAATTCAGGGAAAAAATCTGATCTACACATCCTCTTCCCTTCCTAAAACCTCCCTGCTCGTCGCCTATCCATTTCTCCGTTCTCACTCTCACTCTCTCAATCACTACCCTACTGTATACCTTCCCTACTACGCTTAGAAGACATATTCCTCGGTGGTTACCACACACTCCTCTTTCCCCTTTGCCCTTATATAGGGGGACTATTATGTCAGTCTTCCAGTCATCGGGTGCACTCCCCTTCTCCCATGCTAGTTTGCACATTTTCCATACCCATTCTATCACTATCTCACCACCATACCTCAACATTTCTCCACACACTCCATCTGTTCCTGGTGCTTTCCCCAACTTCACTCTTTTCATGGCTTCCCACACTTCTGACCTCCTGATCTCCACCTCCTCCTCTACTACTTCTCTTCTTCTCCCTCCCATTCCATATCCAGCTATGTTTGCTGGCTCTTCATTCCTTACATTTAGCAACCTATTGAAGTACTCCCTCCATCTTTCGACTCTCTCTTGCTTCTCGGCTAGCATTCTCCCATTCTTATCTTTCACACCCTTACTGTTTCCCTTGCTACCTTCCCTAACTTTCTTGACTTCTTTCCAGAACAGATTCTTACTCTCCCTCCATTTTACACTCAGATTCCTTCCAAATTCCTCATCTACTCTCCTCTTACTTTCCTTCACTACTCTCTTCACCACCCTCTTACTCTCCACGTACCTCGCTCGTTTCTGTCTCTCGAATTCTTCATTCCCTCTACTACCCAACCACTCTCTATATGCTTGTTTGTACCGTTTGAATGCTTCCTCCTAATTGCGGACAGCAGTAGGACAAGCGTGAGTAAACCAAGCCTTTGTTTCATTAGACTGAGAGATAGAAATTGGAATGTACGCTTCCATATCCGATAGGCGTTCAGCACTCTCTGAGGTTCCCCAGCCACGGAAGTAAAAATAATTCCATGGGAAGTCAAAGAAGTACTGCCGAAGAGCCTCCCAGCCGACATTGCCAAAGTGTCACAAGCGCTGCCGGCTGGGAAGATCGAGTGCCCGTACTGGAGAGATAGGACAGGTAACAGTTTATAGTCAGAGGAGCACAAAGGAAAGAAAAGATCGACAGTATAAGCGGAAGGGTTCGGCTGATGTCCGAAGCGATCCAGGACACGGGTGGGTTGCTAAACCAACTGCTCTAGGACATTTAGGATAGAAAATATGTAGGCTTGTTCACCAAGCTGGTGAGCCATTGGCGGTGGTGAACGTTGAAATCTCCTAAGATGGAGTTTTCTGAGAAAGGAAAGACGGATCTGATGTATTCACTATTCAACTTCAGAGTTTAGATAGTTAAGGAATGTGGTGAAGTCAGTGGAGTTGGGGGAAAGATAGACAGCACATAAATATTTAGTATGAGAGTGACAAGATAATTTGAGACATAAAGTTTAGAATTCAGAGGAGTCAAAGTCGGGAACTCGCGAGCAAGTGAGTTTGTTGTGTACGCACACACAACATCCGCTTTTAGCTTTGAAACTAGGATAGAGCTAGTAGGAGAGTACAGAGAAGGGTTTGCTGGCTATTATTAGACGATTTGATTCAGCTTAGGAAGGGTACAGAAGTCAGGGGGTTAATTGAGATAGTCTTTACACTCTTAGTTTCCACAGATCCTTTCTAAGCTGTATATAATCGTTTAATGATAACCTGAATAAACAGTTAAAATGCGTCATAATCCTCTAAGGCTAAGTAAATCAGTCTTAGTTACATATTTTTCGCTTGCTGGTTATAGACAAATATATATATATATATACATACAGTATGAATATTATACTAGTGAGAGATGGTATTTTGTGTTGATTGTGCTTGTGGAAGTTATCTCTCACACTCGCTCTTACTCTCTCACTCACTCTCTCTCGAGCTGTATTATATAAAACAATGAACGCCCTCTCTCCCTCTCTCTGGTTGCTCTATATAAAACAATGACTATCGCAGTAAGTCATATCAATATTGCTTCCCCTTTTGCAGATATTCGTGTAAAGCAAAACGTATACAGTATAATATAGTTATTGCGATATGTATTTTTAAATTCATGAGTCATTATTGCATGGCAGTGAGGAGGGGACGATAAGGATGGAAACAATGATAGCAAGGGTGTGTGATTAATGGATAGATACAGAACACTACAAGGATAGAGAGAAATATATATATACACCATAATGAAAAACAATCCAAATTAAAATAATATAGAATAACAAGGGAAAACTAATGGAAACAGCGTATTCTATTTCGTGCTTTGTGTACTGGTGAAGGAGATGGTTGTGGTCGTGGATGAGGAGATCCTTCCGATACGGTGGTCGAGCGCACTTAGTCACTGTACTGGGAATGCTGGCACTCGTGTCGGGGGTTCGATCCCACCCGCCGGTAGGGGAAGTGTCTCTCAAAAAATGTCCCTGAGCATGAAGGCTAAAGCTCCGTTCACACATACCCGTCCTGAGCTCCCGTCCTTCCCCGACCACTGAATTCGTATGCAAACGTGCAAGGACGCTGACATAAACGGGAATGGTCGGTTCATGAACGTACAGTGACGCCACAACACGGTCCGCGGCAGCGAAGGCGGCAAACATTTTTGGTATGCCAAAAACAAACCCCTCAGGATGGGCCAACCGCCAAAAAACGGGATAGGACATGACACCCACGTGACACCCACGGGACTGGTCGGCGCATAGACGCCGTCTGGTGGCGTCTATGCGCCGCCTAGACGTACGCCACCAGACGGGAGTGTTCTGCGACCAAATAAATTGAAAGTTGAGACGGCGATGTGGCAACGTCGCGCCACGTGACCACGCTGTGCGCACCCAGCCTGTTCCCGCCACTCGGCGTCCATGGAATTAGTATACATCAAGATAAATATGAAAAATTAATACATAACTAAAATAGCACATGAATATTTTAACATTAAAAAAGAATTGAGGTATAAGAATTACAATAGGCAATGCAAAACCAAAGAAATAAAAAAGAAACATGAATTAACTGAACTTACAATGACATGCAATGAGAGTATAAATAAAGAATAATCTTATCAATGCATAACAAATGAAATTAATGCAAAAATATTCCTACATTAAAAAAAATAAAAACTATGAAGAATACGCAATGTAAATAGAAAAAAAGAGAAATGAAAATATACATGAGTACACTGAACTTAGAATGACAGACAATGATAATACATACGGAAATATAATGTGAATAAACACTACTGAATTACATAAGCGCATAAATGCAAGTATAGTAATTATAAATCATCGATTAAAGTATGCAACATAAATTACATAACATTCATGGTGGTGGCCATCGCCGACGACACTGCGTCCAGTCCATCGTATTGTGGTCGCAGTGCCGTTACAGTTCCGTCGCAGTGCGTCGCAGACAGGTCGTAAACAGACTTCTTAGGTCGCCGTCCAACGGGACTGGTTGTGGTACCAAGTCGCCGACCATGCGCCGTCCATGCGTAGTCTGCCGGGGCGGTGACGTATTGAGGTTGCCGTCCACTCCCCGTCCATGCGCCGTCTGCCAGGGCGGTGACGTGTTGAGGTCGGGCATCGTGGCCACACGTGGCCACTCGGGACACAAGGTCCTCCGTTTGATGCAGTCCAACAATTGTTGGTGATTGGGGAAGGACGGGAGCTCAAGACGGGTATGTGTGAACCTAGCTTAAGTCTGGACAGACCAGTCTCAAGGACCCACATAGTCTCTTGTCCACATCCTTCTCCCTCGGGGGCATGTTAATTGGCGTTCTCGTTAGCAGCCAGGAACAGTATATTGATCCCTTAGGATATGATCTAGGTATTTTCAGCCTCATTGGCTGTCAGATAAAAATATATTATTATTATTATTTATATCGGTATTATTAGTATTATTACAATGAACAATAGTCGGTGTTATCATCACACCATCGCCTTCTCGACTTATTACCTAAATGTTGTTCAAGGTGGTAAATTCAGGCCCTGAACCTTATGTAATCACTACCATATTTGATAGGTGGGCAAGTACCGGTACTCCCACACACTGAATTATAGTATATGCTTATGTACATAAATTGATTGTACACACTTTACATACAAAATTTTACATGTTGGTAAAAACAAAGAAAGAGTACAGTTGATAATGCAAAGTTTGAATTATTATGTTTTTTCCACCAACCAACTTCACCTCTAAACTCAATTCATGAAATCAACAAATACATGTGGCACTCCAAGGACTCGAACCTAGGATACTCACATCGAGATTCCGCGCACTTATGAGTTACGCTATCAAGACATTTACAGAAATATGCACAAGCCTACGATTTATTATGCATTTTCGAATCCTGCATATTAATCTGAGCATGTACATATATTGCAACTGGGCTATGGTAGCCTAATGTATAGACGAATGGAAGGAGTAATAATGGGGCACTTAACCCTTGGGAAGGCCTCCCTATACATTGCTCCTAAACCAGAATAAATTATTATGTTATTTCCACCAACCAACTTCACCTCTAAACACAATTAATGAAATCAACAAATACATGTGGCACTCCAAGGACTCGAACCTAGGATACTCACTTCGAAATTCCGTGAACTAATGCATTACGCTATCAAGACAGTTAAAGAAGTATGCACAAGCCTACGATTTATTATGCAGTTTCGAATCCTGCATATTAATCTGAGCATGCACATAATTATATTCCAACTGCGCTATGGTAGCCTAATGTATAGACGAATGGGAAGAGTAATTAAATTATGAGAAACGATAAGGAGACATTGGGAAATAAATAACATACACGAAAATTAATAGATATAATACAGTTGGGACACTGAGTAAAAAGACGAAGTAAAGGTACAAACATACTGGATCGGAGGCAGAAAAAAGAGGTTTACAAGCGCAGCCAAGAGGGTCAAGATGAGAGGAGGAGAGTAAGAGCAGGGGGGCCGCAGGGGGTGGGAGGGGGGCCGACACAAGCCTCTTATTAACACTTGATACCAAACACAAAGAGAGAGAGAGAAAGAGAGTGAGTAAGTAAGTAAAAGGCATTTGAAAAGAGTGAAGGGCAAAACAAAATAAGTGAAAATATACCGTACCGGTAATCAAATTATACACAGGGATTATACAGAACAGAAATTAGATTATGATAAAAAAAAATGAACAAGAACGGAAAAGGCGGGGTATTACAAATAAGATAGTAAAGAATAAAGGGAAGGAGGTTGGTACATAAACACAGATAGATAACTAGAAGATGAAAGAATACTAAAGATAAAAACTACAAACTTAGAACTATATGAACTAAATAGAGAAAGAAGATAAAACGGAGCTAAAATGAGAGACGTGTACCGGTATAATTTAATTAGAAAAATATATATAAGAATGAATAAGAGAAAGCTAAAATAGAAGAGAAACAAAAACAGAGAACACAGAAGCGAGAGCAGCGAAAACGAGAGGGGGGAGAGAGGAGAACAGTGAAGGGTTGAAGGGGCTGATGAGAGAAGACTGGTAATACAAGAGCATAAAGAGGAACACAAAAGCAGCCCTCAAGTCTCCAATAAGAGGTGGAGTCAATAAGCCTTGAAAAAGAAGGTAGCAAAAGGACAAAGGGAGAATGTTAGCATGCAGACAAATAATTACAGCTTGAACTTGAAGAACTTTACTTACAGCTTGAACTTTAAGAACAATAATTACAGCTTAAACTTGAAGAACAATAATTTCAGTTGAACTTTAAGAAGAAGAATTACAGCTTGAACTTGAAGAACAATAATAATTGCTTAAACTTTAAGAACAATAATTACAGCTTGAACTTGAAGGACAATAATTACAGCTTGAACTTTAAGAACAATAATTACAGTTTGAACTTTGAGAACAATAATTACAGCTTCAACTTTAAGAACAATAATTACAGCTTGAATTTAAAAAACAATAATTACAGCTTGAACTTGAAGAACAATAATTACAACTTGAACTTGAAGAACAATAATTACAGCTTGGACTTGAAGAACAATAATTACAGCTTGAACTTGAAGAACAATAATTACAGCTTGAACTTGAAGAACAATAATTACAGCTTGAACTTGAAGGACAATAATTACAGCTTGAACTTTAAGAACAATAATTACAGTTTGAACTTTGAGAACAATAATTACAGCTTCAACTTTAAGAACAATAATTACAGCTTGAATTTTAAAAACAATAATTACAGCTTGAACTTGAAGAACAATAATTACAACTTGAACTTGAAGAACAATAATTACAGCTTGGACTTGAAGAACAATAATTACAGCTTGAACTTTAAGAACAATAATTACAGCTTGAACTTGAAGAACAATAATTACAGCTTGAGTTTGAAGAACAATAATTACAGTTGGATTTTTGGAACAATAACTACAGCTTGAACTTGAAGACCATTAATTACAGCTTGAACTTGAAGACCAATAATTACAGCTTGAACTTGAAGAACAATAATTACAGCTTGAACTTGAAGAACAATAATTACAGCTTGAGCTTGAAGAACAATAATTACAGCTTGAACTTGAATTATAATCATAACTTGAACTTTAAGAACAATAATTACAGCTTCAACTTTAAGAACAATAATTACAGCTTGAACTTTAAGAACAATAATTACAGCTTCAACTTTACGAACAATAATTACAGCTTCAACTTTAAGAATAATAATTATAGCTTGAACTTGAACATGTTTTATAGCTTGAACTTGAACCATAATAATTATGAAATACCTAATGGTGCTAATGTAACAATAATAGAACAATAGTAATATTGTGTGTAACTAAAAGAGGATAATGGTGCATTGATAAACAAGGATAAGGGAAAGTGAAGGATTAACTTATTATACAGTTGCTTACCACGATGGTTTGACTTAACAATTATAACAGAGAGAGGAAGAGAGGGGGGGGGGGGCAGGAAAGAGAGAGAGAGAGAGAGAGAGAGAGAGAGAGAGAGAGAGAGAGAGAGAGAGAGAGAGAGAGAGAAGGGGTGGGAGAAAAGAGCCCCGTAAATGTTAACGTGTATGGCTGCACAGGTGAGGGAAAATTATCTATTTAATCAGTAGGGATAGTTATAGATAGTTGGCTATATTTATATAGATAATTCGACAGATAGACGGTAAAGAAAACCTAGGAAAGATAACCGAAACAAGTGAAAATATTAGGATAAAATACTTGAGAAACAAGAACAAGAAACAGTTGTGTAGGTGGGGCAATACTGTAGAAAGAAGGAGCATTAAATATACAGTATAGATACATCGATAGAGAGATAGCTAGTAGAGAAAACCCAGGAAAGAACATAAGAACATAAGAAAATGGGAGTCTGCAAAAAACCGATAGGCCCATACAAGGCAAATCCCTGTCACACCCAACCCCAATTACAAGGCCCAATTATAGGCCCAACTCACTAATACCTTGAGTACTGCCCCCACCAAAATGGTCAGGGATTAACACATGATTACGGGGGTCTGCTGAGCGCCGATTGGCCCACACCTGGTAGAGCCCCCTCACACCCAACCCTTCTCGTCCATATGCCTATCTAATTTTATCTTAAAGCTCCCTATCGTTCTTGATCCCACTATATCACTTGGTAGCCTATTCCACCCATCTACAACTCTGTTACCAAACCAATATTTGTCTATATCTTTTCTGAAACGAAATTTATCTAATTTGAAACCATTTGTACGAGTTCTTTCGCTATCACTGAACTTTAGTACATTTTTCATGTCCCCTTTATTAATCCCACTAACCCACTTGAATACCTCTATCATATCCCCTCTAACTCTGCGTCTCTCTAACGAATGTAAACCTAATTTCTTCAACCTTTCTTCATACGGAAAATTTCTAATATTATAGATAATTTTTGTCATTCTACGTTGTACTCTCTCCAATGAATCTATGTCCATTCTGTAATAAGGACACCAAAATTGAACAGCATAATCCATATGGGGTCTCACTAATGACAAGCAAAGTTTTAAGATAACATCAGCAGTTCTGTTACTCACACTCCTAGATATGAACCCGAGAATCCTGTTTGCCTTGTTACGAACGCTTATACATTGTTTTCTAGGCTTCAAATCATTGCTAACAAACACACATAGATCTTTCTCACAGTCTGAGTTTTCTATTTCCATATTAGCTAGTTTATATTTAACATTTGTATGCATCTTCTCTATCTTTAATACCTTGCATTTGTCAATGTTAAACTTCATCTGCCAATTTACTGACCATTCGTGTAAGGTATCTAGATCCCTTTGCAGACACTCTATTTCTCTATCTGAATCAATTTTTCTTCCCATTTTGGTATCGTCTGCAAATTTACTTATCCTACTAGTTATACCTAAATCAAGGTCATTTATGTATATAATAAACAACAGAGGACCTAATACAGATCCCTGGGGGACATCACTTTTGATTGCTCCCCATTCTGACTTGGTACCATTTATGCTGACTCTGCTTCCTACCAGTTAGCCATGACCTCATCCATCCTAACAACGCCCCACCTATTCCATGTGCCTCAACCTTTCTCATCAATCTCTCATGAGGGACTCTGTCGAAAGCTTTACTGAAATCTAAATATATAATAGCATATGACTTGTCATTATCTACTGCTTCATATACCTCTGAGAAAAATCAAAGCAAATTAGTAAGGCAAGACCGTCCCTGAGTGAATCCATGCTGAGAAGAATTGATTAAGTTAAATGTTTCTAAGTGGTTTTTCATGTTCCTAGCAATAATTGACTCTAGTAGCTTTCCTATGATTGAAGTGAGACTAATGGGACGGTAATTGGATGCTATTGATTTATCACCTTTTTTGAAAATCGGAACTACATTTGCAACCGGCACAACTTCACAGTTAGTTGAATCCAGTTGAGAGAACCGACCAGGGACTCCCACGTTCTCCTCGTCGTGTTCAGACTGTGGAGAAACCGAAACAGTTTCCTGCGAAATCTGTTTCGGTTGTCCACGCTCTGACTGCGAGTAAGATTGGCTGTGTCCCAGACCAGTCCTATCCACTGAATTACCCATGTGGGAACAAAGTGCGACTTTGCCAGGTTGACCTTGAACCCTAGGGTTTGTACATGATTTATTACTTGATTACATGGATATGACATAAACTCTCTGACTCCGCCACTACTAGCCAGTCGTCTAGGTACCGCAACACCTTGATCCCCTGGGCTAACATTGGCATAAGGGCCTGCCGGACTAATTTTTGTGACAATTCTCGGTGCCAGGTTCAGACCGAATGGCAATCTCTGAAAGACGTAAGTCTCTTGCCTTATCCTCAAGGCGAGGAATTTTTGGAACCTTTTGTTTATGGGGACATGCTAATAGGCATCTGTCAGGTCCAGTGAACACACTCAGCCTTGCGGCGGGAGTGTGAGCCTGATTTGATTCACAGTGAGCATCCTGAAGGGTGAATTGTGAGTGTGTGTGCTCAGACACGAGAGATCTACTACTGGTCGCATCTGCACACTGTCCCTCTTTGGCACTAGGAAAAGTCTGGACGTGATCACGTGGCAAGTTGGATTGACTTGGACAATGACATGCTTGGTAATCATCTCTTGGACTAGCGACTCCACCTCTAAAGAAACATGATTGAATTCTCGAGTTTGACGTAAACGAGGTCGTCGGAGCCACCGCCAAGTGATCCCTTTGCTTACCACTGTCCGAGCCCAAGTCCGCCGGGGCCAGGCCCTGCGACATGCTTGGAATGACCCAGTCGCTTGATTGGGCTTGTCTGGCAGAACTACTCTCGGATCCAACTCGCCTGCGATAGGCCCCGGGAGAGAGAGAGTCTGATTGACTAGTTTTTTGGTGGTGGTGGGGCAGATGTAGACGGCTGACTAGATTTGGCAGATGTCGTTCCCTGCTGAGGCTTGTGTTGTGACTTACCCTTGTTATTCCACTTGCCTGATTGTTTCCCTTGCTTGTGCTTGTACTGAGTACCTCCCTGCTGTTGGGAAGTGCTGAGGTTCTGAAATGACTGTTTAGCCCCGGTATATTGAGACTTGCCTCCACCTTTTGGTGTAGAGTATGATTTCTTAAAAGACTCCTTCTTTGGCTGGGAGGTACTCGTCTTTAAGCTCTCTACCATATTATAAACTGCCGTCCATGTGTCTAAGTTTAGCAAAGAGGAAGTTAGGACAGGGGAAAGCGTTACCCAGCGACCAATGTCTTCCGGTAACTTCTTCACCATGTACACCTGTAAGTCCTATCGTGCACAAACAGCCTCCATTAAGGCTATTCTGATATCACCTAGGGACTGTATTGAATTTTGTAAAAGAAGCCGCCGGAACAGTTCCGTGGCCTTCCGTACGTTTTGATCAGAGATGGCTGTTATAGTCCTTGTGAGTGACTGAGCTATTTGGCGGCTTAAGAGGAATTGTGAGAAAAGTCTATAGGCTTTGTAACGCAATTTGAAATCTTTATCTAAGTGGGCTGGAGGGGGAGTTTGAGAAAGGTTCCTGTAATTCATATAGGGACAGTTTGGGGGCCGCCAGGAAGTCAAACAAAGCAGGGGACACCCCTCCAGCCTTAATAATGGGTAGAGAGAACCATGAGTGGGTTTCTTGAGGAGTTTGATGGGAGGATTTTGAGGTAATAGTGACTGCAAATTGTTGCGCCTCAGCTTCCCAGTCCACCCACGGGCCCACACCTACCTGCCCCACCTGCAGAACTGGGTTGTGACTCCGATTGAGCACCAGGATTGTATCCAATTCCGGTGTCAGTGAGTTGAGTGACCTTATGTCATTTATGCCGTCAGATCGTGACCAGTCCGCAAAAAGTCGTGCAGCCGAGGCAGGAGGTAATGCCGGAGTAGCAGAGTATACAAAGAAATCAGAGGAATATACATTAGGTATGGCCTTAATTGTAACATCCAATAGTTGTCCTTGCGCATCTTTGGCTCTCAGTTTCTTGTTCTTACTCACCTCAAAGGTCCATTCACTAGAGACCGGAAGCTCCCCCGATACCATCGTTTGTGCTATATGTGGGTTCTGGGCGATAGCCGGTACCCATGAACGGTCTGGCCCGTACAAGAGGGGCATAGGGCCTCTCCTCTGTGGGAGTTTATCGAGGGGAGGAGGAGTAATGTCCGTGATCACCCGAACATTTGTGGTCGTCAAGGAGGCGGGCACTGTCGTGCCATTTGCCGTGATATTCACCCGATTTACATTATGGGGAGGCAATGAATTATTGGGAGGCTTAACTCCGGTCGGTTGTAATGGCCGCACTGTTGAACCTATCGGGGGACTTACCGGAATATTAGTGGAAGGAACCTGGGAAGTAGGAATATGATATTGGCGCATGACTTTATGTAAGATCTCATTTAGGTCATCTGTCATTAAACACTTACTATGGGACTCTCTGGAGGACTCAGAACCCTCCTCAGATATTTCCTCATTAGGTCTTGGTTGAGCTGAGGACAGATCAATGTCCTCTTGCTCCTCCGGTATTTCCACAACTTCCGGCGTCGATTGTCGTGGTTACAGCACCTGATTGTTTATCGGCCAAGCTAAGTCTGGGACCGACGAGGGGATTGTTTGTACATTATTATGTTCCCTAGTCATGTCCTGAGTCTGAACTAAAGGTTGTACCTGAGAGGGCTCTGACTGTCTCCAGACGCCTTTACCCTTATCCGTGGGTGGTTGGGAGTCTGGTATCACATCGTTAAAACTGTCACCACTCTGGCGTGTACAAGTTGAGCCGCCCCGGTACTGTTCTGCTAGTACCCTCTGTGACACTACCGGAGGACCCCTACGTGTTACAGCATAATCTAATTTAGGTATAGCAAATGCAAAATCCTGTGATTCACTTAAAGGTTCCCTAGGTTCCCTGGGATTCGACTCAGTCCCCTCCGTCCCTAGCTCCGAGCTGCCAGATTGGACGTTAGGCAATCTGGAGGTAGAGGCGGGGGGAAGTGGTCATGACCCCGGCGATGGCCGGTGCCTCGGCTGCATTTCATCTGTGCGGGCACTTTTATGTCCTGTCACTGATTTGGGGGTCGAAGTAACTGACTCATCCTTCCGTCGTTTGTTTGACCTAGAAGATGAATCGACGGAAAACTGACGGGCCTGTCTACGAGGGGACCTAGAACTGGACCAAGACTTGGTCCTAGGTGAAGGTGAACGTCCTCGTGTCCGCCGGCCAGGGGGGGTTGCCTCAGAACTGTCGCTACTCTCGCTAATACTTATTAGCTCTTTGGATAATACTTTAAAGGTGGGGGCTCATGGGTTGAGATAAACATGGAATGATGATCGCCAAGCTGTACATAATTATCTTGCAAAATGCAATGGCACTGACATAATTTTTAACAATGGTATAAAGGATTTTGTGGATCGTCTATACCGGGCCTGTGACGTCACAAGAGTGAAGTCCACCATCCAGTCTAGGATAAGGATACTGGTGTGACGTCACTATGACGTCACAGGCCAGGTATAGACGATCCACAAAATCCTGTATACCATTGTTAATAATTATTTCAGTGCCATTGCATTTTGCAAGATAATTATGTACAGCTTGGCGATTATCATTCCATGTTTATCTCAACCCATGAGCCCCCACCTTTAAACTTAGCTTTCGTTTTAGGAGTTGACTTGGACGGCAATAGTTTTAAGGATGGAGATTTGATAACTAGATAATCCCAAAGGGCTTCGTCATCACAGTGCAAGGCCTTATGGGCAACGACTTTAGCGTAAACATTATATAAGTTCTTAATCTTCTTCAGTGCCATGAGGCATGATTGATCTCTTATGTCGAACAGTGTCGCTTGTAATTCCGCACACACGGCGCATTTCTTCGACAACCAGAGGCCCCGTGATCTATCAAGGCACTTTACGCACCTCACGCATAGTTTGCAGTGGCGTCACCAGGGGGGGGCTTGGGGGGGCTAAGCCCCCCCGAATCAAGGACTCAGCCCCCCAAAAAATGCAAACCCCAAAACTGCCAAAAGTAATAAAAATAAATAAATAAAAATTAAATAATAAATTATGCATAACCAGTTCACCACATTCACCAGCCCTGCATCCCCCCCCCCCCAATCTACTTTTGATTAATTGATCCATATAGGTTAAATACGAATTGTTTATGTAATGTGAATATTTATTCACAATTTACATAAACCTATGGCTATGACTCAAATCATAATAGTAATATTAGTAAGTTTCCCCTATATTTTCACCAAGCTTGGTTTTCTTTGAAGCTTGAGCCGTTATATTTATTAAAATTATTGGAAATATAAATGCAATATGTATTGTTTTTATGAGAATTATTATATATTTACAATATAATATATTATTTATATTAAATTGTGAAATAAAAGACACATATCCACATACCATTAGGCCATGTCACTATATGAAACTTTGAAAGGATATCAGTTTTATAGAATAACAATTGTTTGTAATCTTGTATTTTATCAATAGGCTTATCTAAAGTAATTGCTTTATGATTTGGAGTTAATAAATTATTATTTTTTGTTTTAAGTGAACTGTTTTGTTTTTCTATCACAGTAATGGAAGAAAAATCTTGCCAATTAAATCTATATAATGGTACAATAATAAAAGTTCTTCAAATTATCCAATTTAATATGCTAAGAAATCGTTACAAACTATAGTATATTCATTATAAGTAGGCGAAACATCTAGACCACTTACCTCTATACCTAAGGAAAGACTGGAGTAATCAAGCTAATATTTCTACCTTTGGGAAGGGTCAGCCAGGCAATAAGTATGGACATTTACAACCCATTTGCTCTAGCCATTTAGCGAATTACAAAGGTTAGGGGTCACAATTTCTGGCCTACCTATAATGAATGAACTATAGTATGATAGTATATGAAGAAAAAACTATTCTCTGCACATAGGCTTTATACCCTACAATTACCATTGGCCTTGTAACTTACTGACTGATGCCTGGTATCAGGCTCATCAATATTTATGTGTCATATGTTTCTTACTTATACACATTTTTAGGCCTCAAAAAGGCCCCAGAAACTGCTCAAATTTCAAAAATTTACGGGGGGGCTTACAGCGCCCCCCCCGGACCCCCCAGCTGCTCAGGATCGCTTCGCTCGCCACCCACCCACCTATCTATGCCAGGGCTACAGCCCCCCAAAAATTTTACCCCTGGTGACGCCACTGATAGTTTGTGTGCTAACACTGGTAAGAGAGAGCAGGTAGGAGTAGCGCAAAGAGTGAACAGAGGCATGATGGAGCTAAATTAAGACCCCCCCAGCCGTGATCGGCCCCTCACCTGCTTCCTGTGCTGCTACCGATGTGCTGTGATCTGGAAATAGAAAATTTCCAGGAATCAATGCTCACAAGGATAATCCGAGAGGTTTTACACATCCTACCTCAAGTCCGCCGGAAAATTAGCTATAGCCACTGCTACTCTAACCTTCCTCTGGACCTGAAAGTGAAAAACTTTAGGTTTTTCAACTCCTGAACTTCTTACCTGTGACAAAGTGTCACTGGCCCACTAAGACCTTAGGTCTTTACTATCATTGACTATTTCGACTAGATAGATAGTATTTCACACTTGACTGTTGCGCTGGGCTAGTCATGCCGCGTGAGCTTATCGGTCTGGGTGAGTTCACTCGGCGGGCCGAGATAACTCCCTTAGGAATTAGCATTTCCGCCGGGAGGTTCGTGGTATAGCACACCACGCCGGGACATTTGGGTTTTTCCTTACTCATCTGTGAGACGAGAAAATGGCGGCAATACACAGAAAGCTCGCCGGAAAAACAAACCAAAATTTTCAGAGGTGTTGACTTATATAGGAAAGTCAGACACCCCCAAAAACCCACACCACCACCAGGACGTCTCCTGACTCCCTGTTTTACATGTAAAATAACACTACAAGCACAAAACGAGAGATAACTTAGGGCTACAAAAGTATTATAATTTTATTAATAAATAATTTTACCCCTAGCCCACTAAGGAGACCCCTACTGATGCTGGCCACGAGGCTCGTAGAATCTTCATCTTGGCTGGTAACCTACCTCCTGAAGACACAGCCGCAGCATCCGGTGAAGGGGCCCATGAGAGAGGGCAAGCGCAGGCTCGGACCCTAGAAGGTTCTGCACCACGTGTGGCAACCCTTGAACTAGAACGTCTGCTAAACAAAGATAATGCAACTGCCTCATAAAGACGGCCTGAAGCATATTCCTGCGGATATAGTAGCCTCCTAACTAATAAATAAGGTCAACAGCTAAGGTGCAGATAAAACAAAAACAAACACATGAGGCGCTGATCCTGGGGGACACGAAGGCGCCTGTACAATAGTACCCTATTTTAACACTTCCTGCGGGCATACCAATGGGGCAGCCTGTGCTAGCTAATCTATAACCTGTTCAATACAACTCAGATATATACAAATGAGCAGGAACTCGCTAGAAGAGAGCAAACGAAGAATGTAGCAGGAGCACAGGCCGCGCACACCCACTCGGTATGAACGCGGGGAGAGGAAGAAGGAATGGCGTCTCTGAGAGCAACGTCAGGGATAGAATCCACGCAAGAAATCCACCGAAATGGGAAGCATTTATATAACAAGTATTAAGTTAATTTTCTCTTTTTATTTTTTACAAAGCTTTTTCGTAGTGAGTACCCAATCATAAGACGATTCCATAAGAGAATTATCGTTGCATTTATGACGTAGGACTCTTTCTCCCCGCGGCGGTAGTTTCAAACTGGCGGACCGCGGGCGCTTGAAAGTGGACTATTATACTAATAGGCATATCGTCAATGATGGAGGGGCCACTAATAAATATATATATTTCGACTCACTGGATGGAAACTTATTACTATTAGGTGTTTTGGAAAGAGCAGCAGACGACAAGTCCGGTCCAACATTGGTAATCGAAAGACACATATTCATAAACATCTATCTTTGGGATACCATTCTACTTTTCTAAGTTCTCTCTCTCTCTCTCTATCTCTCTGTCTCTCTCTCTCTCTCTCTCTCACACACACACACACCAATGAGCTTGCCAGATTTGTGTCTCTTTCTGTCTGCTGTTATTCATTTTACTGCATTCCCCTCTTTTGATTGTCATATTCCCTGCTTCCCCCTTTCCCCTCATTCCTCTGGTGTTGTTACCATCGTCCAATAAGTTGCTGGGCCGGTATTTATAAAAGAATTTAAAAATTTCCCTAAAACTAATTTGAAGTAAAAGAAAGTCCTTAAAAGTTATTCATAAACCATTTAAAAGAAGTTTTTAGAGGAAGCGTTAAAAAAGCTTCCAAAACCTCAATTTCGCTACATCTAGCAAGATTATAATTGATGAATAACGTTTAATAGGTAAATATAGGCTTCTAATTGCATACACTAATTACTATTATTATTATTATTATTATATGAGATGCCGAAGTCTCCAACCAGGGTGCAGAAACACCATCAAGATGAATCCACACAAAACACCCGGAGGCACTGGAGAGAGACTACGGCAACTTAGGAAAAAATAAAAACATGTACTGTATACTGTACATATACACATATTAAACACAGATAACATATTATGCAGTTTAGGATATCAAGTATATATATATAATACAATAAAATAGAATAAAATAAGTTTAAAAATTAGAATTAATGCTGCAAAAAAGCATTAACTCTAGACTTAAAAATGGAGATATTAGCTGAATTGACTAGCTCATTTGGCAACTTATTCCACAAGTCAACCATGGCCGGCACAAAACACCGTGAAAACTGTGTAGTAGAAAAATTAACACGGCTCATGGCAAGATCATTAAGATTGCTTGTGAATCTAGTTGCACTAGCCTGGACATAGGGCCCAGGCAGAACCTAATGTAAGGGATGCTGAGGTTTGTTAAAAACTTTAAATAAAAGACTAAGGGCACCAACTTTACGTCGATGACACAGATCAAGAGACAAATGAGGTAGAATAAAACTGATGGAATTTAGCGACTCGTCAAGCAACTTGAGATGGCAGTCAGCTGCTGACAACCAGACAGGTGAGCAGTACTCGAAATGTGGTAAAATAAAAGCATAAAAAGACTTGATAACTGTGGGGTCACAAGCAAATGTTTTATAAACCTTGCGAAGCAGACCAATTTTTGGGGAAATGGAAGAGGAGAAAGAAAGAATATGATTTTCAAAAGTAAGTTTGGGATCAAGAGTAACTCCTAACAAACGCAGAGTATCCACATTCTCAAATTGCTCGCCAGAAACTTGTAGATAAGGATGGGGAGGATCCAAGGTATGAGATCTGCTGATGATAATGGAGTGTGTTTTACTAGCATTAAGTTTCATGCCCCAAAGTTCACACCATGATGTAATTTTGGCTAAATCCCTATTCAGAGCAGTAGCAATTATGTGTCGATCTATTGGTGATGGAATTGACGCATATAAAGTTGTATCATCAGCATAGGAGATTAGTTTATGTTACAAGCTCGGAACACAGGTCAGCAGTAAAAATATTAAAAAGCAAAGGCCCAAGGACACTGCCTTGTGGAACACCAGAAACAACAGTAACAGAAGGGGAATGACACCCATCAATGACCACAGACTGAGATCTTTTTGTCAAAAAATCTTCAAAGCTCCTTAAAAAATTGCCACCAATACCGATGAGCTGTAACTTATACAGAAGTGCTTTATGGTTGACTAAATCAAAAGCAGAACTAAAGTCAATAGCCACGACACGAGACTCATGTCCCTGGTCCAATGAAGATTGCAAGTCATGGGTGAGTGTCAGAAGCGCATCACATGTACCCAGTCCCTTACGAAAACCAAACTGTGAGTTTGGTATCAAATTATGACTATTACACTAAGAGGAAAGGCGTCTGGACAAAAGCCTCTCATAGAGCTTGAATAGGATAGGTGTAATGGAGATAGGGCGATAGTCATTCGGAGATGATGAGGCAGTATTTCCCTTTGGAATAGGAGTGATAATAGCCTTACGCCAGCAAAGAGGAAAACTACCTGATTTCAAAAGCAACCTAAACACCACGGCCAATTTAGGAGCCAAGACCACTGCAACCTTTTTAAAAAAGAGAGGAAAAAACCCATCCGGGTCTGTGCCACCATAGGTATCAAGATCCAGCAAGTACCTTTTCAGTTCAGCTGATTTGAATGCCATTGAATTGAGGTTGGGTCTAGGGAAACATGTCAATGGCAAAGACAATTCCTGATTACTCTGCTTATTAATAAAAATATTAGATAGAATATTGGCCTTCGATAATGGATCAAAAGAGATGGAGCCATCAGAATCACAAAGAGGAGGCATGGAGGAATCTATTCCAAATAAAGAGGATTTCAAAGCGGACCACCATTTATGAGGCTGTGTAGCTCCTGCCAGAACATCCTGAAGATGGGAGTTATAATCCCTCTCAGCACCATCATAAACTCTCTGCGCAGCTGCCCTTTTAAAAACATAATTTTCCCAATGCAAGGGGGTTTGATTACGCCTCCTTAGATGATATGCAGCCTGTTTGTCATCAAATGCACGCTTGCAGTCATCATTAAACCATGCTTTATCCCTGATACGAGACTTAATTGTTTTTGATGGAACTTTTTTGCGAAGAATACCAAGAAGGGAATAGTTGAGAGCTGAAACCGGGTCATGAGATCTTAGTATGTGATTCCACTCAATATTACAAACATCATTACAAACGTTGTCCCAGTTAACCCGGGATTTAAGGTAGACTTTACGTGAGAGAGTAATATCAGGAACAGAAAAATCAATATTAATTTTACACATGATGGCATTGTGGTCGGAAGTGCCAACAGGTACAAGAACGGAGGTTTCTACAACGCCAGGAATATCTGTTAGTACTAGATCAAGACAATTTCCAGACATATGAGTAGGTCCTTGGATTAGCTGGTCACAACCAGATAAGTTTGCAAAATCCAATGCAGCAAGACCATATCTATTAGTTGGAGAGACCGAGTTCAACCACTCTTGATGATGCGCATTGACATCACCAACAAAAATAAAGGATGATTTGACATCTACAGACTGTATTGAAGCCATGGCTGTTAAGAGGCAGTCATATATGTCATTGTTAACATCAGGATTTGTGTACAGGCTAAAAATGTAATGATTATGATACTTGGTGGAAACTTTAACTAACTGCATCTCATGGCATTTTCAAATATGCTTAGTTAAGTGCTGAGCATTATACCCAGATCTAATATACAAGCTCATTCCACGAGCACGAGGAATAGAATCACGCCGAATATGAACTGGTTTACCGAAGTTAGGTATAAGAAGTTCAGAATAATCTCTATAACCAGAGACAAGGGTTTCAGAACAAAAGACAATATCATAATCAACAGATGCCAATGTAAGATCCTTGATGTTCTTATAGAGACCACGAATATTGGAATAAAATACACGACAACTTGTAACAGGTTGTCTGTGAGGACCGGGATTAACTTCTATATCACCGGACAAAAGTAGTAATTATGCAATGTTTTGTTATTGTGAAATCTATATTCTATTGCTAAATTGAAAGGGTAATATATTTACCATGCCAAAACAATTGCGTACTCCGGTGTGGCAGCATCTGAGATAGTTGCCAAATTCGCGAGTTTTCACAATTGGGTTTGGGTTACTTCAAGCTACCGTAAACTGGGGAAATTTCGGACATTTTTCGAGTTTTTTTAACAATTTCTCTTAACTGTAAACACATTGTAGATATTTAACTAGGCCAAGTTATGTGTGGTGATAGTGCGCCGTAATCCAGGAAGCCTCCTAAAATAATCCCCCATAGTAAGAGAGCTATCCTTATCCTAAATGATGTCCGAAGTATTCTTGAAAAGTGGAAAACTTCGGACTTGTAGGGAAAAAGCGTTTTCATTATATAATGACAATGGCTAATTACTTATTATCGCCAAAGTCCGAAGTTATGACCGCAGTCCGAAATTACCCCCGTTTACGGTAATTTGCGAAAAAATAGGGTGCAAATCGGCTATCTTGTTCTCGGACGTTATGAAATAGGCCTATCTTGTGACAATCGAATATTATATCTTAGTCCTTCTACACTCCTTTAATTTAATCTATTTGTTAGTGTTCTTCCAACAAGTATAGGCTTTTGTCAACGAGGACGCTGGAACTGTCGAGGTTGTGGGCGGAGGAGGAGGGCGTTTAAGAAGGATTTACTAATCTAAAAATAGAGACCGCGGTAAAAAATGTAGTCGGACATATATACAGTATGAATCGAAATGTTTAAAGTAGGTTGATACATATGGTGGTAGGTTACTTGCTAATATAGCTTATTCTTTGGAGAACACACAGTGGATCACCTTTGAGTAGTATGATGTGCGGGGTGGTCGATGGATAGAATCAAGAGTTACCTAACATACTGCACTTAATCATATAATTATCTAACCTTAACCTACAATCATACCACCAGATGATCAGATCAGATGAAGGTATTGAGGGATAAGCCTTTACAACGGCACCTCGTATCTACATGTTCCTATTTTTCTGAAGAGTGTAGAGAGGGGAGGGGAGAAGGGGTGTTGGAGAGAGAGGAAGCTGTTGGAGTGGCTTTGTTATGTGCGTTTTAGTCTGTTTCGCCGGGTTTAAAAGCTAATTTTAGCCGCTAAAAGTTTGTTTACCCAACCTTTAAGTTTTAAAAGTTGACGCCATCTTTAAAAGCTACTTTTAGGCCTAAACGTGCTTTATAAATACCGGCCCTTTCTGGTCCTCATCATAGCTTTCTATGGGGGATGAACGTCAATGTCTTTACAGTAGCCGCCATTTTGCATATCTGACGTTACCAACCATTGCCCACTTCAGGCAGTCACACTATCACTCTTTACGGCAAGCGATATTTCTCCGCAACTCTTCTTGGCAGATTCTGTGTTTAAGTTTTATAAGTATTCAGTCAAGTACCAGTACGTGTATATCCCTCAGTTAAGTTGTGACATCAACACGAAAGGGCCCAAAACCGTTAGCAGAATGTTAAGTCACCGATAAAGAAAGGTCAATTATATCACTTGTTTGACTCTTGCCTTATGCCCCTCTCATACATTTGATATAATGTATAGGAGATAATAATGTGTGGTCATTTCGCCCACAATCACAGTTGCTTCGCACACTAACCAAACATTTGCCGAGTATAAAGCAAACCCAAACCTAATCATAACCATACCAAAGTAAACATCAATATAAGTAGTCTAACCATAGACTATCCTAACTATAAATAAACAATAACAAACTTCCCTATAGGTGGATTTGGCTCATATTTCTTATACTGTCCAGGTTCTGTCATATGTTGGTCTCTCTTCCTCATAACCAATATTATCCGAACGTTATATTTAGAGCTACTGCATATCCTCAGGCCCTCTCGTCTTCGTAGCGCAATGGATAAATGCACTGAATTTCGGTGTGAGCACCCTAGGTTCGAATCCCTGGACTGCCACATGTATTTGTTGATTTCATTAATTGAGTTTAGGAGTAAAGTCGGTTGGTGGAGGTAATATAATAATTCATCTAAAGTACTATTTTATCATCCATTATTGAAGTTGGGTCTATTTATCAACATCCATTCCATGACACAAGTTTACCTTTCTTTCATATTTCATGTAGTTATAAGCTTCTGTTTTCATTGTATTTTTGTGAAAGTGTTACACACTGTAGTTGTGAGTTTTGTAATCAAGATCACCTCATTAATGATTGAACCCTGTTTATTACTCCTACAGTATTTGAAACTTACTAACCCAACTGAATTTATTTTATAACTGTTTCTTTTAATATACCCTAAGCTAACGAGCCTAATTAAACCAAGCATAGCAAACCATAATGGTTGAACAATTAAGCGCTTTCGAGGCATGGAACGGATCGAAGGTAAGTCAGTTGGTAAACCTATGAAAACCTTGGTCGAGGTCCTGAGAGACGACTATAGGGAATAGGGGACCAGAGAGGGATGTTGTAGGAATAGTACAGCATGGAGAGTGGTCATAAGGTGATCAAGGTATATCCAACATAGAGACCAACCATCAGGTGACCAAGGTATATCCGCACATAACACGGATCAACCTTTTAACTGATACCGATAAGTTATCCACATGTTGAACTAGTTGATCGACCATTATGCTTGATTTTCTTCTACTATATATCTGCCCTCTTCCATAGTCTGTGTGTCATACTTTTCCTTGGAATGGTTCTCCCACATTTCGCATTAACATATTATTACATTTATCATATCCCTTTCCCCTCATAAGTCTTCTTAGTCGGTTTGAACTCTCTGATTATTCTTGCTCTTAAAACTCTCTATATATTAATCTCTCTCTCTCTCATCCCTTTGCCTAGTGTTACCTACGCCAACGAAGTCGACAGAGGCTATGTTTTTTTCCATTTTTCTTGTCTGTCTGTCTGTAAACAAGATATCGCACAAAGTTATGAACCGATGTTCACGAATTTTGGTGGTAAGATAGGATATGCGCCAAGGAAAAAGTAATTCAATGTTAGAGGCGATCGGAAGAGAGCATAGCTCCGCCAGCTTAGGTGCTCTACCGAATGCCCCTCAAGTTATTTCTACATTTCATCATTATATATTCATGTTTACCCCCCCCCCTCTCCTCCTCCTCTTACTTTCAAGGAAATAATTTCATCTACAAAATTTATCAGCCGTGTTATACTTGCTTATTATGCTGTATTTCTTTGTATTTATGTCTTTATATACGTCTATCTGTTCGTCTTTCTGTCTGTCTATCTCTCAATTTATTTGTCTATATATCATCAGTTTCGATATAATCAACTCCTCTATCATGTTTCAATTTCTCCCCAACACACACACACACACACACACACACACAAACACACACATTCTTTTATATCATTCTTCAATTTTTCCCTAACTCTTGTATACCATCTCTCTCTCTCTCTCTCTCTCTCTCTCTCTCTCTCTCTCTCTCTCTCTCTCTTAATCACTGCAATGCTTTCTTTACATTTACATTCGAAGTAAATAAAAGAAGGCTAACAGTTTGATTACCTTCTATAAGACTGAGTTCTTTGACCTGAATGTTGGGTTGAAACAGGGGTGTGTGATGTCCCCATGGTTGTTTCCTGTATATATGGATGGAGTCATAAAAGAAATACAAGGAAGAGCAGTGGATGTTGGTGTATCGCTGATAAGGGAGGGAAATGAGTGGAAGCTACCTGTACTGCTGTTTGCTGATGATACAGTTCTGATGAGCGATAATGAATGGGAGTTGCAGGGTCTGGTAAATATGTTTGGAACAGTTTGCGAAAAACGGAATCTGAAGGTAAATGCAGGGAAGAGCAAGATTATGGTCTTCGATGGTCAGGCTATGGAGATTGTCAGCTCATTTAAGTATCTGGGCAGTGTGTTGAGTAAAGATGGGACTATGGATGAAGAAGTGCAGGAAAGGGTGCAACAGGGGAAGAGGGTTGTAGGAACGCTAAAAGCAGTAACAAGATATAGGGTGGTCAGTATGGAAGTGAAGAAGTCCTTGCATGACAGTGTGGTAATCCTGACACTGACTTACGGAAGCGAAGCATGGGCGTTGGTTGAGAGTCTCAGACCAAGAGTGAGAGGGGTGGACATGAGTTACTTGAGAAGTGCATGCAGAGTTATCTGGAGGGATAGATAGACGAATGAGGAAGTAAGAAGGTGTGGTTACTCAGTTACTCAGTTACTTGTTCGTCAAGGGGAATCCACGCAATGCGAGCTAAGCTCATTATTATCGCGCCTCCTTAACTGGGAATGTATTGTGTGAAATGCATGTTAAGTGTTTTATGTACTGTTGGAATGGCTGTGGATGTGTGTGTAGTCTTTATTTTAGCCAATTGGCGACGTCGGAAACGAAGGTTTAGGGTGGATCTGTATGGTACCATTCTCACTATAGACGGTACCGTCTCGCCCGAAGGCTTAGGTAGCCATCAGCTTAGGTGAACCATAGGATACCCATCTCGCCTTGTACCATTTTTGCCAACCCCAGATGGGACGTCACAACGTCGTCCACTTATTCCAGGTACCTATTTACAGCTAGGTGAACTGAGGCTAACACATGAAAAGAGACAAGACCAATTTGTCTCCGCCCGGCCGGGGATTGAACCCCCGACCCCTCGTGTGTGAGACGAGAGTTCTACCTACTAGGCTACGGGCTGTGGAGGTAGATGTGCTGGAAAGTGTGAAAAGGAACACCTTGAGATGGTTCAGCCATATGGAACGTATGGGAAGTGAGAGAATGACTAAGAGGGTGTACGAGAGCGAGGTGGAAGGACAGAGAGGGCGAGGTGCACCGAAGGAGAGGTGGAAGGATGGAGTGAGGAAGTATATGGATGAAGGCGGTGCTGGTTGGGAGGAGGGGCGTCGACTGACTGGGGACAGAGGTGCATGGGGCGGTTCGGTTGTGTCCACCTCTTCGGGGATCACGGCGTCAGGCAATAGATAGATAGTTAGAAGACTGTTTCCAATATAGCTTCCTTCTTCTCTCTCTAAAACCACAAATTGTGAACGTCGACACATCTTTTGTGCTAATAAAGAATAATAAAAGTACAAAAATAATACTTGCATTAATATACAGACCTCCAGCTCAATCAGTGCAAACTGACCGAGAAATTTACGAACAAATTGCAGATGTAAGTAACTCACAAGATACCGTAATTTTTGGCGACTTTAATTTACCTGTGACCAAGTGGGGCGATACTCTTACTTCACACTCCGGACATGACTTGTATACGAACATGCAAGAGAGTTCGCTTTATCAATTTGTTCGAATGCCGACCCGTGGTAATAACGTTCTTGACATTGTATTTGCAACAAAAGAAGAATTGATAGAGAATTTGAATGTTGGTGATGAATTCAGTAACAGCGACCATCGTACGATAACTTTCACTTTAAAGTTTACTAGTAACGAACCAAATAGTAGCATCGAAAAAGTCCCTAATTTCAAGAAAGCAAACTTCCATTAACTTAGAGCTATGTTTAAAGAAACTGACTGGAGCTTTTTAATTAACAATAACGACATAAATACATCTTGGAAGTTATTCGAAACCACTTACCTAAAAGCAGTGCAAGACTGAATACCATCGAAAATACGGCGTCCAGGCCATAATAATAAGCCCAAATGTGGAATAAAGATATTTCAAACTGCCTGCTTGCTAAAAAATGTGCTAATGATAGATTAAAATCCTCACAAAATGACGAAGAACGGGTGAAATTTGTAGAGCTACGACGCAAAGCTAAAAAGTTAATTAAGCAAAGTAAAAAGACCTTAGAGTTACATATTGCGAATCAAAGTAAAACAAACCCGAAAGAATTCTATAGTTATATCAGAAAGAAAAAAGTAGTTACTTCAACTGTTGGACCGTTAGTCGATGAAAAAGGAGAATACACCAAAGATGAAGTACAAATGAGTAATGCCCTCAATACCTTATTTGCATCAGTTTTTACAACAGAAGACCTCAGTGATATCCCTACACCATCGCCGATTCAGATTGATAATTCAGATGTTCTAAGCAATATCACCGTTACAGAGAGAGAAGTATTGAATTGTTTAGATAAACTCAAGGTAAATAAAATGCCAGGACCTGATACAATCTCGCCTAGAGTTCTAAAGGAAGCTAAGAATGAGCTCTCCAAACCACTGACATTACTATTCAATAAATCCTTGCAGTCTGGAACTATGCCTGATCAGTGGAAGCTAGCCAACGTAACACCGATATTCAAAAAAGGCAGCAAATCCCTACCCAGTAACTATCGTCCAATTAGCTTAACCTCAGTTGTATGTAAAATGCTAGACACGGTCATACGAGACAGACTCGTAAATCACTTAGAGGAAAATAACATACTTAAAGATACTCAACACGGCTTTCGTAAAAAACGTTCCTGTTTAACAAACCTCTTAGACTTCTTCCACGATATCCTCAACCTCTACGATGAGAGTAAAGCTGTAGATATTATATACCTTGATTTTCAAAAGGCCTTTGACAAAGTTCCCCACAAACGTTTACTGCTAAAACTAAAAGCGCATGGAATACAAGACGGTGTGTTGAAATGGATAGAAAATTGGCTCAGCAACAGAAAGCAAAGGGTAGTCATAAACGGTAAGGCATCTAAATGGACCAATGTAAGTAGCAGGGTACCCCAGGGATCGGTACTAGGACCAATTCTCTTTCTAATTTACATCAATGACATAGATGAGTGTCTCACCTGCAAAATCTCAAAATTTGCTGACGATACAAAAATTGCAAATAGCGTACTCTCAAAAGAACAAGTTGACGATATGCAACACAATCTAGATAAATTGTCATGTTGGGCCCAAATTTGGCAAATGAGTTTCAATGCGGATAAATGTAAAGTACTACATGTCGGATACCTAAATGAGAAAGCAAACTATTCGATGAATGGCACTCAGCTTAAGAATGTAAACAGAGAAACTGATCTGGGAGTAACAATATCGAGTAACCTAAAACCGAGTCAACAATGTTCAGAAGTTGTTAAGAAGGCAAACAAAATAATTGGCTTTATAGGCAGGTCATTTGAGCATAAATCCAAAGAAGTTATCCTAACCCTTTACAATTCCTTAGTCCGCCCTCTTCTGGAATACTGCGTTCAATCCTGGTGCCCTTATTACCAAAAAGATATAAACAAGCTAGAACGAGTTCAAACGTAGAGTTACCAAAATGATACCTAGCCTAAAGAACAAACCATACGAAGAGCGTCTTAGAGAATTAAATCTATTTCCTTTAACCCAGCGCAGATTAAGAGGCGACTTAATTCAAGTGTTCAAAATCATCAAAGGCATCGACAATATGAACTGTAGTAAGTACTTCACTATCGACCAATCTAATTACACGCGGGAAACGGTTGCAAAATTATTGGTAAATCTTTTAACTCGCACGAATCTAAGAATTTCTTCTTCAATCGAGTTGTCAACTTGTGGAATGGGCTTCCCCGAGACGTTATAGACTGCAGCACCGTTGATTCATTTAAATTCCGCCTAGACAAATATCTCGCATCAAACCCGCGACTGACTGCGTTTGTAAATGAATAACTTTATCCTCCCCTCAGTTACTAACCCCTATGTCCCCTACTAACTTCCTAGTCCTGCCACGTTAGTGGCAGGGTAGTAGTTCCCTTTCCAATGTTCCCTTACCCACTCTAAACCACTGTTTGGACACTTGATCCTCAGTGTTTTGGAGGACAAGCAGCCTAGAAGGGTCACTAGATATGTTGTTGCTTGATTTCCTTTGTACTCCTTTGTACTCCTTTGTACTCCTTTGTACTTTGTACTATTGTATTTTCATTTGATTATATTTTTGTCTCTACTAAATAATCATTATATTCTTTATATTTCGATTATTTTGTGTGTCCTTATTTGTTGCTCTTTTGATTTGTTTGCCAGTTTTATATTATTGTTATCCTTGGTGTCTCCACGAAGTCAGTTTTTCGCAGACCTGTTTTCTTATTTTCCAATCCCCGCTTCATAACCCTTAGCAAATCCGATGACGCATTTCTTCTATGTTTTCTGGCTATTATTAGACGATTTCATTCATATTAGGAAGGGTATATGGAACTCAGAAGGTTAAATGAGATAGTCTTACCCTTATAATTCCCACAGATCCTTCCTCAGTTATATATAAAATTGTTTAATGATAGCCAGAATAAACTGTCACAATGCGTCATAATCGTCTAAGCCCTAAGGGATCATTTGTTTCTTCTGTTCTCTACTCTATTCCTATTCGGTTGGGTCCTTTATATCCTCCTTTGCTTACTCCATATTTTACCATTACTATTTGACTATATTAATTTAATTGCGAATCATCTTCTGTTACCAATACATTTCACTATCTTCGTTCATTACATCACCACTCATAATTTATTTTGGTTATTCATTGGTCATAATTGTATAACGTACAATCTATTACCATTTTGTTTTCCCATCATTATTTCCTTTTTTCATTTCATTTTGTTAACCATACTCTATATGTTATATAATTTATCAATTTGATATCTTCCATAATCTTTCATCATTGCTGCCTTTCACTATACTTTCCTGACCTACTCTTAAACCGGTTAATTAGGCCTAGACATTTTGTTGAATTTTGTGTCCATGTCTTCGCTCTTGTTTCCTCCTCAGTTCTTATAAATCTTCCCTTCTTGTCCCAATCCCCGTCTCTCATTGTGTTCATAATTATATCTAGCCTATTCCCATTTCCATCACTTTATTTTTAATTATCTATCAATCATTAATGTATCTTCCCTTAACTCGTCTGCAAATCATTCATATTAACTCTCAGTGCCCCAACCCTTCGTCCATAATACCATGTTACCCTTTTGATTATCTTTCCGTAACTCCATTATCATCTATTCCACTACCAGCACACTACCTCTTCCATCTCCACTGGTTTGGCACCCCAGCTGACCTCAGCATCATTACACAGACTCCCGCACCGTTCATCAGTCTCACATCTTATATAATTTCTAATTTTTACTACCTTCACCTTGCACCACCCTCCGCTCATCACCTCCTTCCTTATTGATGGCTATATAACTCCATTTCTGTTTCTCTTTTTGGAGTATCTTTAAACATAATTTAATATAAATACTAAATACAAGTAGCCCTTTCAATTTTATTTATTCATTAGTTTCATTTATTTAATTAATTAATTTTGTTTGTACGTTAATTGATAGGTTGGTGATAAAATGAATTCAGCATCTTCATAGCAAAATGGCATAATACATAGCCTATAATAAAAAGTTAATATGGGAAAATCGAGTATATAAAACAATCCTTAGAATATCCTTAACCACATCTTATTAGAACATCTCAATTCTTCTTCTTATAACTAGTATCCTTACTAACTTTCAAATTTCCTCTTCTACTAAATGAGGTAAGTCGATTACAAAATAAACTCGTCTTATAAGATAAGGCAAGCTCAAAAGAAACAACCGGTACCGTATATTAGAAGTTCAATTCTCATATTTGTAATATTGTTTGTAATATTTCATTAATCGATTTTAGGAGTAGAGTTGGTTGTTGGATAGAACATAATAATTATAATACAATTTAGTAATAACGATAGCTGATCATAATAATGGTTCCGTTAAAACAATGTTAACAATTTTATATCTGATCTTATTCATAGTATATAGTTTGTCTTCATTAACAAACATCTTTTACAAATAGCATTCATGACACACATTATTATATGATTTTCGGTATTTTTGGTGTATGAAAAATAGAGTTAATTACATATAACAATCGTAACAATACTTAAAATTTATTATTTATCAATATATCTACACCGTCACCGAGATGCTTATTTTCAGATTACATTGCATTCTCTAATTAATGATTGTAATTTTATGTGACCTAGCAAGTATTCCTTTGTGTTCTACCTAGACGACTTGTATAAAATTTGGGAAGAACCTTTTAGTGATAATAGGTATAAAACTTTAACTTAAAATATCTCCCTTATTTTCTCAAGTTTTCAGCCCCTTCATATTCTTCAAGATTTTTACCTCGTTAGAGAAATCTATTTTTTGTATCTTGATTCACATATCATATGCCATATATTTTGTAGTATGCCTACCCACCCCCCCTCTCTCTCTCTCTCTCTCTCTCTCTCTCTCTCTCTCTCTCTCTCTCTCTCTCTCTCTCTCTCTCTCTCTCTCTCTCTCTCTCTCTCTCTTTCTCTCTCTCCATTCTTCACCATATCTTCCTCTCACTTATTTCCTATCTCATGACCCCCAAACCTCCCAGCCATATTCTCCTTTACGCTTTCCAGTGCCATCAGTGATAAGCAGTAACCTATTGTCATCCTTCAAAACCCGAATTATACCTTTTACATTACTAGTTATACAATGTCCTATTCTATATTAATGCATTCTAGTTTACATTCATCACATCATATGCTCTTGATATGAACTTATATACATACCGGTATATATAATATATATATATATCTATATATATATATTATATATATATAATATATATATACTGTATATATATATATATATAATATATGTATATATATATATATATATATATATATATATATATATACGACATAGGATTATAATACTGTTTTACTAAATGACTACGGTATCTATAGTACGCTGCATTATGTACTAAATGACTACGGTATCTATAGTACGCTGCATTATGTACTAAATGACTACGGTATCTATAGTACGCTGCATTATGTACTAAATGACTACGGTATCTATAGTACGCTGCATTATGTACTAAATGACTACGGTATCTATAGTACGCTGCATTATGTACTAAATTACTACGGTATCTATAGTACGCTGCATTATGTACTAAATGACTACGGTATCTATAGTACGCTGCATTATGTACTAAATGACTACGGTATCTATAGTACGCTGCATTATGTACTAAATGACTACGGTATCTATAGTACGCTGCATTATGTACTTATTAAACTGAACAAAAGTCGATTGACAGTGGTTCTCTCTCTCTCTCTCTCTCTCTCTCTCTCTCTCTCTCTCTCTCTCTCTCTCTCTCTCTCTCTCACATGCTCATATCGTCCCAATGAGCAACCTAACGTTCTCACATATTGGGCAAGAACCATTATGATACTGAAGGTGTGTGTGTGTGTGTGTGTGTGTGTGTGTGTCTGTGTGTGTGTACTGGAATCGTGTAAACCAATAGGCTTGTGTATTTTTAGACTATGCTTGGTATTGTTCTGCGTGTTTGTGTGCGTGTTAACGAGAGTTCTTGCATGCGTAGAGTGTGTACAGAGAAGCCACTAGTATTGGAAGGCACCAGAGACCCTTCAGGAAACAGAGACTAGACAATTTTTTTTTTTTTCTATGTGATTGAGGGAGGCAAAAGGCATAACTGCCTATAGCGAGTGCCTGGCAGCCTCCCCCATAGTTGAAAGAGTGACAGGGCCAAAATCAAGGGACGTTCGAGCCAAAATGCCTGGACACACGGAGTTTGAAGCAATTTAAGTCATAGGAAGAGGGAAAGACAGATTCTGGGAGAGAGTTCCAGAGGTCAGCTGTTGAGTAGAAGAAAGTTTGAGAGTAACGTTTCACTCTTGGGTTGGAGAGTTGCACAGAGTAGGGGTGGGATTGAGTTGCAAGACGGGTACCACGTGCCCTACGTAAAGGAGGTGGTATGCACTGGGATAGCTCTGAGGAACACTGATTATTATAGTAGCGATAGAATAGCGAGAGAGATGCAACATTGTGGCGGAGAGAGAGAGATTGCAGAGAGTTGGTGAGTGGACGGGAGTTAATGATACGAAAGGCCTTCCTTTCAACTTTGTCTAGGAGAGCGGTGTGAGAGGAACCTCCCCACACATGTGAACAATACTCAATACAAGGGCGCACTATGCCCCTGTACAGAGCAAGAAGCTGTGCAGGGGAAAAGAACCCCCTAAGGCGGTTGAGCACACCCAGCTTCTGGGAGGCTGCCTTAGCAAGACTGGTAATATGGTCCTTCCAAATGAGAGCAGAAGAAAAAGAGACACCAAGAATATTGAGAGAAGATGAAGGGTTGATTTTTGTATTGCTGAAGAATAAGGGATAGTCCGCTGGGAGATCCTGACGGGTAGATAGATGGAGAAATTGGGTTTTGGAAGCATTAAAGTTAATAAGGTTTTCTCTGCCCCAATTGGAAATAGTATTTAGATCAGAATTTAAGAGTTCTATGGCTTCATTACGTTTGTCGTTGAGGGATTGCTGGCTGGGGCGTTCTGAAAAACTAATGGAGTAGTGTAAGGTTGAGTCGTCTGCGTATGAATGGATGGGAATTAAGGTACAGTTAAGGAGATCATTTATAAAAATTAGAAAGAGAATAGGAGATAGGACAGAGCCCTGAGGAACACCGGAGTTTATAGGGTGAGGAAGTGAACAATGGCCGTCCACAACCGCGGCTATGGAACGGCCGGAAAGGAAATTAGAGACAAAGGCACAGATGGAGGGATAGAAACCGAAGGAGGGTAGTTTACAAATTAAAGATTTATGCCAGACTCTATCGAAGGCTTTCGATATGTCTAGTGCAATAGAAAAAGTCTCACCGAAGTCCCGAAAGGAGGATGACCAAGAGTTAGTAAGATATGAAAGAAGATCACCAGTAGAGCGACCCTTAAGGAAGCCATACTGGCGATCTGAGAGCAGATTATGAGAAGAGAAATGCTTAAGAAATTTGGAAGCAAGAATAGTTTCAAAAACTTTAGAAAGACAAGAGATAAGAGCAATTGGACGATAGTTGGAGGGTTGAGAGCGGTCACCCTTCTTTGGGACAGGTTGAGTGTGAGGAAACTTCCAGCATGAAGGGAAGACGTTAGAGGATAGACAGAGACGAAAGAGTTTGCCTAGGCAGGGAGTCAGCACGGAAGCACAGTTTTTGAGAACAACAGGAGGAACACCGTCCGGACCGTACGCCTTATTAGTGTTAAGCCCAGAGAGGGTAGAAAGTACATCTTTAGAAGAGATTAGGATATTAGGCATAAGTAAGAGAGAGGAGGGCGGAGAGGGAGGAATAGCACCGGAATTTATCCAAGGTGGAGTTTCTAGCAAAAGTTTGAGCGAAGAGTTTAGCTTTGTCAGAGGAAGAAGTGATGGTTGTGCCATCAGAGTGGGAAAGGGGAGGGAAAGACGAGGAAGAGAAATTGTTGGAGAGATTTTTGGCTAGATGCCAGAAAGCTTGGGAAGAGCTAGAGTTAGATAGTTCAGTGCATTTATTATTGATGAAAGAGTGTTTGGCAAGTCGAAGAACAGATTTGGCTTGATTCCGGGCAGAAACATATGAAGAATGAGAGTCTTGAGTTTTAAGGCGTCGGTACCGTTTGAATGCTTCCTCCTTATTGCGGACAGCAGTAGAACAGGCGTGAGTAAACCAAGATTTTTTAGCATTAGTCTGAGAGAAAGAGAATGGAATGTATGCTTCCATGCCCGATAGGAATACCTCGGTAATGCGTTCAGCACTCTCCGAGGGTCCTCGGCCATGGAAGCAGAAATCATTCCATGGGAAATCAAAGAAGTACTGCCGAAGAGCCTCCCAGTCGGCAGCGCCAAAGTGCCACAAGCGCCGCCGGCTAGGAGGATCGGGTGGCTGTACTGGAGAGATAGGACAGGTGACAGAGATAAGTTTATGGTCGGAGGAGCCCAAAGGAGAGAAAAGATCGACAGCATAAGAAGAAGGGTTAGAAGTTAGAAACAGGTCAAGAATGTTGGGCCGATCTCCGATGCAATCCGGGATACGGGTGGGTTGCTGAACTAACTGCTCTAGGTCATTTAGGATAGAAAAGACGTAGGCTTGTTCACCAGGTGGATCAGTAGTGTGAGAGGAGAGCCAATGGCGGTGGTGAACGTTGAAATCTCCTAAGATGGAGATTTCTGAGAAAGGAGAAATGGATAGAATGTGTTCCACTGTAGAGTTTAGATAGTCAAAGAATTTGGGAAAGTTGGTAGAGTTAGGGGAGAGATAGACAGCACAGAAATATTTAGTAAGAGAATGACAGGAAAGTTTGAGCCATAAAGTTGAGAATTCAGAGGAGTCGAAATCGGGAACACGAGAGCAAGTGAGTTTGTTGTGCACATATGCACAACATCCGCCTTTGGCTTTGAAACTAGGATAGAGAAAGTAGGAGGATACAGAGAAGGGGTTGCTGGATGTTGCTACAGACACCTGAGTTTCGGTGAGGAAGAGAAGATCAGGTTTATAGGAGGAGAGATGGTGCTCAACAGAGTGAAAGTTAGAGGAGAGTCCGCGAATGTTGCAGAAATTAATAGAAAGAGTAACAGGCCGAGGTCCATGTAATTGTGTGGGGTCGTCAGGGGATGGTCGGTCGGGTGAGGGGGCATTTATGGCCCCCCCCCCCCCCCCCCCTGGGGACTCCGAAGCTGGGCTACAATTCATAATTTTTTTTTTTTTTTAATTTTGGTGTGGAAGAATGAAGTGTGGTGTGCATGTTTAGTGTAGTGAAGTGGATAGGAGGAGGAGGTGTTTGTGAGAGCTAGCTGGATTGCTCTCAGTGTAAATGAGGCACAAAGAAAATCAGTAAGAGAGGCCAAGCAAGTGAAACAGGAGTTCCAGCGACTCTTTATCACATGCCTATAACCTCACCTGGGTCTAGCCCTGATCGATTGGTGCCTACAATCTCCCCACATCACATTGTAACTGCAGGCATTTTGTGAGAGTTACTAACACTGAATTATTTGCTTACTTTTCCCTAGTTTGTTACTATTAGATATTGGCGCAAGTTAGCGTAAATCAGACGCAACTGTTTTTCAAAGAGTCGGCATCACGTAACTCTACATCTGATGACGATATTTTATATACCGTACTTGGCTAAAGTATATTGTAACATTTGTAAGTAGTAGAGGTAGACAGCCCTGCACAGAGAAGTACTACCGCCCTGGGTGACGGAAGACCACGGAATTAACTGGATTCCTCTTTCTTTCCCAAGCATTTGGTTACTTAAAAAAAAATATATATATATATATTTATATATATATATATATATATATATATATATATATATATATATATATATATATATATATATATATATATATATATATATATATGCAGTATATAATATACAGTATACAATATATATATATATATATACAGTATATACATACAGTATATACTGTATATATTGTAGTTAGTGAGCATTGCCATCATCACATTGCACACAACACAATGGACTATGAATTTATCTTTAATGAAGGACACCTTCGTATACATGGATTAATTTAATTGAATTTGCTTCACCGTCCTTTATGTAAAACAAAAATAATAAACATAATAATAATCGTTTAAATATACCGAAGCGAATTTCAAATTGGGTATATCTATAGTTTTAGACACACACACACACACACACATACACAGACACACACACACACACACACACACACACACACACACACACAGACACACACTCACATTATTAGGACAGGAAAGGACAACTAAAGTCAATATCAAATTATCAATTACATTACCATACCCCCAAAACCCTTCCAACATCGTTTGTTGGCCTTCATTGTCAGTGGACCATTACCACATTTAACGAAGGACTTAAAGCATCTGTTTTTTATCCAAACACGAATGTTCAAGACTAGCTTCATTTTGCAGTCATGTGTTGTAATGTCAAACATTGTTTCACATTTTCGCAATTGTGTCGCAATTGTAAGGTGTGTAAACACACCTTACGTAACTCCAGTAATAGATCTGGGTGCAGGTTTGCTTGCACATTTGACAACAAAATGTTTATGTCTGTGTATTAGTAGCCTATATATGATATTCTTAAAATTCACTAACAAATATTATACGAACTGCAGTGACGGTATACTTTAGGTATTCTGCTCTAATTGATGATTTTTTATTTAAAATGTTAAGCTTTCCATTCTTTGTACCCCTTTTAAGTGATTGTGTTTGTATATTATGGATCCATAAATAATGAATGCAACTATTCAGCTCCAGTGCTAAAATATGTGACAATGATTAGCTCTGAGAGAAAGAGAGAGTATTGCTATGAAGCGTGTGTGTGTAACTCACTCACTGTTCGTCAAGGGGAATCCACGCAATGCGAGCTAAGCTCATTATTACCGCGCCTCCTTAACTGGGAATGTATTGCGTGAAATGCATGTTAAGTGTTTATGTATCGTTGGAATGGCTGTGGATGTGTGTGTAGTCTGTATTTTAGCCAATTGGCGACATCTGGAAACGAAGGCTTAGGGTTAATCTGTACGGTACCATTCTCACTACGGTACCAGTCTCACCCGAAGGCTTAGGTTGACCAGTAGCTTAGGTTGACCAGTACGATACCCATCTCACCTTGTAACCGATCACCAACCCCAGATGGGACGTCACAACTTCGTCCACTTATTCCAGGTTCCTATTTATACTGCTAGGTGAACAGAGGCTACACCGTTAGGAGACTTGCCCAAATGTGTGTGTGTGTGTGTGTGTGTGTGTGTGCAGTATTGATGTGAATGTGATAGTAATGAATGACTCTACAGTAGGTTTATCAATTCTTAACTGCACCATTCCTCCATAACCTCGCCTCTCGTGCTCCCCTGGAGTTTAACACATTACTAGGATATCCTTCCCTAGTTTCCCAATTACCTACAGACTCGCTCTCTGCTTCACTGGGTTTCTATAAGACTTCACCATTGTTCCAGAGCCGTTTGGGGATCTTATTTCTTGATATTTTGCGTTCAATTATATCGTCAAACAAAGGCTGGTTAAGGGGAGGAAGACCGTTTTTCTGGACCCCCTTCTCCCTAATGATTAGCCCCACTAGTTTTGAGATTAAAAGACGTTCGCCCCATTTCGTTGTCAATTTTAAGACCTTTCGTGCCATTTAGGTGTCGATTATTTCCTGGCGAGCGATAGCGAGCCTGCAATTTTAAAAGGAACCGGCCTTCGGTCCGGAAATTTGTCTACCGAAAAAATTACAAATTTACCTTGAAGGGGGGTCTAGGGGGTGTTTTTCTAAGCTTGATGGAGGTCTAGGGAGGAAACTAAAAAAATATATGAATAAATGAATTAATTGACCAAACAAACGGCCAGTCTCCCCTTAAGCCTTCTGACTGCCATATAACCTTCTTATTCTGAATAATATCGTCCAATAATAGCTACAACACAGATATAAATGCGTCATCGGATCTTGTAAGGGCTAAGGTAAGTACGGTATTGAAGACAAATACAGTTTGGTTATATATATATTATCCAGCTCTCCCAGCCGCCTGGTTCCCTATACTTAAGCAGTTTACTTGTATCTACTTGAGGTACAGTACACTGATGAGCCATAATAACCATTCACAAATTTAAATCTGTGTCGAACCTAATCGAGATCATACATTGTTATATACCACTACATACAAGTACTACCAAGCAACACATTTACACTAACTCATCACACTGGACACCATACTACATATAACAATAACCTTCCCAGCTTCCCACAACATTCGATACACACTTCCTTGCTCTACCTAACTATTCACCCCACTATAACCTCCCACACTATCTACACACCGTAAAGGACCTTTTCGTTCACTATTTAATTTCAACCTCTCTACATTATTCATATTTCTTTCCCTACCTCGTTCGTCCACCAGCCATAATACATTTCCAGCCTCAGACCCAGCCAGAAAGAACATTGCTATTTGAAAGAGAAACTATTAATTATATTAACGACATGGAGCTATTTCGCTTGGACTCTTCTGTAACCAGGATACGAGATCTATAATTCTCTTATCCACAAACTCCCCCCCCCCCCTCCCCTTCTTTCTCTCTCCCTCTCACACACTCACATTCTCACACACACACACAATCTCTCTCTTTCTCTCTCTCTAGTCCATTTCAAAGAGGCTAAGTTTAAATATGAGGCCAGGCTTCTCAAAAATAATGCAAATATTGCTAGGGCGAAGAGAATAAATGTTTGTGTGTGTGTGTGTGTGTGTGTGTGTGTGTGTGTGTCAAACATACATATAGAGGAGAGAGCTTTAATATTCACAGTTTAGCTACAGATACCTTCAGTGAATATATGTTGCTTTCAAAAGGCATTCCTGGATATTATATAAACACTCTTTCTTACATACCGGTACTACAAACATATGCATTAACCCCATATATACCGGTGACATAATTTTAATTGTATTCTAGCTATATTTAGACGATTTTGTGCAGCTTACGAAGGATCTGTGGCAGTAAATTTTGTTGTTGTTGTTGTTGTTGTTGCTGTTCCCCAGGTTGTCTGGCCGACCAGCTCCAAGGTCCTGAGCAAGGCGAAGGCCACAACCAAGCGACCCCACAAAACCCTCCCTGCTTACCACTAATAAAGCCCAGGTGACTGAAGCCACTCCAAGGCTGGGAGCTGAGGAGGGTGCGGAGACGCCCAGGAAACCAAAGACACACCCAAGGCTCTGTGCCCTTCAGCAATTAAGAAGGGAAAGTTGAGGGGCAAAGGAAAAATGTGACGCTTTGGCTCCCAATCTGTCAACTTCTAGGTTGGCAGTAGAGAGGTTAATCCACGGAAGAGACACCGTCACTTGAGATCTAGAAAATATATAAGTAAAAAGAACAGTCAGAGTAAGCTATGGGTATGGCAGAGATCGCTGAGCTTCTCATTCTGATAGACCAGCCCATCACCACATGGTTTAGTGACATAGTTCAAACCTTGTTAATTGCTGGAGGCCCTTATAAATTGAAGAAACTCGTCTAATAGTAGCCAGAATAAGTTAAAAGAACGCCACTGGTACATAATGGGTTAATTAATATTTTTCCGATAAGACCTGGCCGGGCCTCGAACCCGGGTCAGAAGTGCAGCATTCCAACACCAAACATGTACCGGTATATATAAATACATACATAACCTCCTCTGCATACATTAATAAAGATACAAAGACAAACAAACAGACAAAATAATAATAATAATAAATAAATGAATAAATAATGAAATAAACACACCGCAAATACATACTGGTCATTCTTGAAGTATATAAGAATCTTCTTTTGGCTAATTTTAAACCACCAAAAATTCGATGTTTTTCTTTTCTAACTAGATTTAGTTCATCATGGAGAGTTGGCATGAATATAATATTATTCCAGCGCTAATTTGTTTTGGACCTTTGGTTTAATAAAGAACTTGTTTTATTATTTCCGAGTTTGAGAGGAAGCTTAGGAACCATTAACCCTTTCAGTACCAGGACACTATTTTATATATATATATATATATATATATATATATATATATATATATATATATATATATATATATATACCGGTATATATATATATAATTTATATATATACATTATGCCAAGGTTTTTACCGGGTTTGTATTTGTGTTTAGTAGGTTCTACTCGACTGGAAAAGTTAAAATTATGCAACACATGCACAACAGGAGTAAAGGGTAAAATATAACCATGAGTACATTTTATTAACAACTTTCATTAACAGTTAAATGTGTAGGACAACAATACTTATTTATACTATTACAATGGATATATACTGTATATATATTTTTTTTTTTTTTTTTTTTTAAGAGACAATGAACGGAGGATGGAAAAACACAGATAAAACAAAAAGGTCCATGTGCCTAAAGGCATCCTCCATTCATAAAATGTTTGTAACAACTGGATTTAAACATTTGTAGATTGTAAGTTTGTGGAAAGCAATTCGAGGGAAGTGAATTCCATATAATATATAATTATATATATATATACTGTATATATATATGAGCCTAGCACGGGCGAGGATCCACGAGGGAACTAGGAATATACTTGCTTTTCTCTCACTTCTCTACTATGAATATACACATTAAGACACTGGCGTATATTATAATTTACACTTTTACTCTTCCACACGTTATCCCTATTTCCTATTAATTGGAGGAGATATACTAAGGTTTTGTAGCGTATTATTGGGTGCTCACTTCTATCATATCTATAAGTACAAAGGAGTACAAAGGAAATCAAGCAACAACAGGTCGAGTGACCCCTCTAGGCTGCTTGTTCTCCAAAACACTGAGGATCAAGTGTCCAAACAGCGGTTTAGAGTGGGTAAGGGAACATTGGAAAGGGAACTACTGCCATGGAACTAATGTCCATGGCAGGATTAGAAAGTTAGTAGGGGACAGATGGGTTAGTAACTGAGGGGAGGATAAAATATAGTTATTCATTTACAAACGCAGTCAATCACGGGTTTGATGCGAGATATTTGTCTAGGCGAAGTTTAAATGAATCAACGGTGCTGCAGTCTATAACATCTCGGGGAAGCCCATTCCATAAGTTGACAACTCGATTGCAAAAGAAATGTTTAGCTTCGTGTGAGTTAAAAGATTTACCAATAATTTTATACCCGTTTCCTCGCGTGTAATTAGATTGGTCGATAGTGAAGTACTTACTACAGTTCATATTGTCGATGCCTTTGATGATTTTGAGCACTTGAATTAAGTCACCTCCTGGGTTAAAGGAAATAGATTTAATTCTCTAAGACGCTCGTCTTATGGTTTGTTCTTTAGGCTAGGTATCATTTTGGTAACTCTACATTGAACTCGTTCTAGCTTGTCTATATCTTTTTGGTAATAAGGGCACCAGGATTGAACGCAGTATAAGAATAACATGATACACCTGGTCGCACTGCTGTAAGAATAAAACAGAGTTGAAGTACTCTATTCTCTAAGTATTACACTGGGGTTGCACTAGTGTTAGAGTAAATACAGAGTCATATATGAGTTGCTCTATTTTTGCTAAGTGTTACATCTGGGTCGCACTGGTGTAAAATAAAACAGAGTCGTATGAGTCGCTCTTTTTTTCCTAAATATTACACCAGGGTCGCACTGTTGTAGAAGAGATATATGGTAGCACTCCTAATATAACACTTTGAAGATCTGGAGTGGTTAGCACAGTCGGGGCAGAGATGAGAGTTATGAAGTCCTTTCGTCTAGGTTCCGTCGAGCCGATTAGGTGGTCCTGCCTTGTGGATGGTGGGGATAGGGATACAGATGGATTAGTTCGTTTTGGGTCTTGAATGGTAGCTCCTTAACGCCTTACGAGCGGGCCCGTCAGTAACTTCTCTAAACGACCTTGTTTCCGTGCTCTTTTTCATGCATAAACAAGACCCAAAGTGTAATACAATTATGTATCCCTGAAAGGGCGTTAATTGAGCTTTCCAATGACACCAGAACCATCCTTCTACGATCACTGGTTCTCTAGCAACGATCGTGCAACACGAAGGAAAAATTGCTAAAGTAAGGTAATTTCCTTACATAATTCCCTGTGTAGCGAGGTAATGGGTGGGGATGAGTGAGGAGGGAAGGTTGGTTGCGGCGCGGGGACCGTGCCGAGCGGTCAGAGTGAACCTACGCTCCTCCCACCGCTCGTCTCTCTCTCAGAGCCAATTATGTGCTCAAAATTGCTACCGACTTAAGGGGACCGACCGGTTAATTTAGGCTTAAAAAACTCGAAATCATGAAAACACCAATAGGTGTTTACTCAACAAGAGTCAACATCCCTTCATAAGCCAGTGAAATGTTATTAGTGAAAACCCATTGGAAATAGTATTTTTTTATGTTTTCCAAACTTTTCCTGTAATTCTAAAAACGTTATATAGCGAAATTTGAAATTAACATGCTCAGTAACTACTGGTCGTACGAGGAGCATACCTATATAAATCGAAAGAGCGTAAGCTACTCTACAACCTACCATACGCTTTATCTTCTACTTTGCCATGTTCCCGCATAAAATATTGTAAATCTAAAAAACAAAAGTAAAAATATTCACCTAATGACCTTAGACTTTCACCTGTTTTTCTCAGAACCTATATTGCCGCACTATCGGATGTTATTTTACAGTTATTATTGGACCTATAGGAATGGTGTATATACCATTGGAAAGGTAATTAAAAACACTAAAAGGCCTATAAACCAAATTTACTCTAATAATTTAAAAAAATTCACAATATGTCGTCAAAGTTGTAATTTTTGTATAAATATATTCGCCTGAATCCGTCATCACCTAAATCGAACAAATACACAAAATATATAAAATGTGTTTTATAGAAACTATAGATACACCTTTTGTGAGTTGTTTGATCACATAAAACATGTGCTATGGGGATTTCTGTAGGAGTTTATCATTTTTTGCAGTACTATGATTTTCAACATTTGTTTACCTAAATTGCAAGAAAAAAGCAAAAATAAAATAAAATATATATATTTTTTTTTATCTAGTTTTATGGTCATATACACCTGTGCCAAATTTCATCTAAATTGATAGTAAGACCTGGAAGTAGCGTAATTATCCGGTCGGTCCCCTTAAGGCGGGCCCCGCCACATAGTCCTTTCTTCTCTAGACCGACTTAAGTCTGGCCCCGGTAGACAAGGGTTAATGTCATGACATAGGGTACATACCATCGGACTAACGAGAGCTTGAACGAGGACATGTCCTGGGTTACTATTGCTCATCTATCCTGACCTTTGTACTAATCGGTGGTGAAGTTCTGTTCCGGTACTCTTGACTTAGCGTCTTTAATACAGCGTCGCTAGTGTCATGACACAGTGACAAGGTATCGGGCTAACGCGAGGAGATAGTTAGATCATCTATCTATCTATTTATCCATCTATTGCCGGACGCCTTACTCCCCTTAATGAGGGTGGCCATACACAGAATGCCCCCAAGTGGACCTATTCCCTGTAAGAGGGACAACCCGAGCCAGTTTACTGAAGGACTTACAGGATTGACCACTCAATTTAGGATCCGTCTGACTCTGAGGCCCTCTGTGTATCTTTTTAGCACTATTTTTCTACAGTGGTGTTCGGCTAGTCCGTCCACTAACCTGCCTTACCCTTAGGTAAGCAGTACGGAGTTGTATCAGGTTTACTCGCCTAGACAGGTTGCCGACCAAGGCTGACGAGTCCCATCCAACCGGATTTGTATAAGGTTGTCTCCCCTAGATGGGTTGCCGACCAAGGCTAACGAGTCACATCCACCCAATAGTTAGATCATGAACTTACTAATTTCACTCGATCTGCCACTGACCGTTATAAAAGTGTTCAAAGAACACAAGTTCGGCGTTTAAGCCTTTTTACTGCACATGTCTTTGACCAAGGTGTTAGACAGATGCAGTATGGACTTCTATGTATTGAGTGCCGTTATCCATACAGTGTCTCACAAAGCCCGAACTATTAGAATGACCTTTATCATGGCAAGTATCCTTCTTTAGTTTAAGAGTGCGGTTTTGGCAAAAGAAGTAAGGTGGGAACTTGTCCTTGCGGTTATGCTTCTGATACCAAGGTGCGGCCTATTTGAGATCTTAATATTAACACTTAACCTGTGGGTTTATTTGGGCTATTTAGGGCATATTCAGGCACTCCTGAATGATTAATCAAGTGTCTGCATAAAATGAAATGTATTCAGCCAAAAACTAGACGAAAATAGATTCAAAATGAACCCAGAACGAGCTTCGTAGCTCGCGGGGTTCACCCGCAACGCTACCATATACATTGGGGAAATGAGACCCGGGTCTAGGATCTCATTGCACTGACGGACGTGCTGGCGGTCGGAGGTAGGCCCCTCGCACTCCCGCCCACTGAAATTCAATTTCTACGGCTTTAGCAGGATTTAAAAGCCTGCAGATTGCTGTAAATTGCCATGGCATTCGGGAACGTCTCCCGCAGCCAATGGGTTAAGCGCTATACCATGGCATGTGATAATATTAATTCACCTAGTAGGGAAAAGAACTCCTCAGACCTTGAAGGATATCCACCATGGTATTAATTCTTTCCTGAATGGGATGTTTAATTTTAGGACTTGAAAGCTTACATGTAAGTAAATCAAGTCCTAGAATTGCTTGCTTTACCTTGGTTTTCGTCGGGGTAGAGACGAATTTGGCTGCTATGTCTCAGGTCAGGTGTGTGGAGGTCAGAAGGTCATAAGTACAATGGGCGTATTCCAGGGGGAATTAGGTAGACCCCTTAGAAGTTCGCTGGCTGGTGGGTAGGCCTCTGCGCGGAGGAGCGGCGCAACTGTTCTTTGTTATTTGTTTGTGTTGGTCTTTCTTATTCTGACTATATACGATCTTTTTCTTCTGGGCGTTCTTTGTTATTGATTGTTATTGGAATTGTCTTGCCTGGTGTGGGTGGTAGAGGAGGATTTATGATGGCAGTCCTGGCATCCCGTTTATTCTGGTGTAGTGGTGTGTATGCAGAATTTGGGTGGCCATGTGGTGATGGTTTGGCTGTGGTTTTCGTTGTCCTCTGCGGATTTGATGTTGTATTTGGTTTCTTCTGCGGTAGTGAATTATCTTTCTCTGTGAGTGTCTTCTGGTTCTGATTCCTGGTTTTGTCTTTGCCTGTTGAGTGGTTGTTGATTGCTTGTATTCCTGGGCTCTTCGTTCTTTTTATCTTAGTTTCTCCTTCTTTCGTCTTTGTTCGTTTCATCTTAGTCTCTCCTTCGTTCGTCTTTCTTTGTTTTCCCTGCTGTGTGTGTCTCCTTGGTTCTGCTGTTTGAGTCACCCTTTTATCTGTTCCTTTTCTTTCCTCTTGTGGCGCTGGCATGGTGGTTATTATTAAATCAGGTATTTTAATATATATATATATATATATATAATAATTATATATATATATATATATATATATATATATATATATATATATATATATATATATATATATACTGTATATATATATATTGTTACGACCGGCACTACGAAATAAACAAGGGCACTTGATGATGGACTAGATGATAGGCTATATCTGCAACAACGGTACGCTAATTCCAAAACCCTCGAACTATTACGCCGGTGAACAAAAAACACTTAAAACCCTTCATAGTTAATCTACTGGATAACGGGGTATCAATTAACTAGGTTTTAGTGCACTTCTACAAAGTCTTTCCGGTGACGGTAAAGCCAACTCACAACAGGAGTACTTACGTTACGAAAATGCTCTTAAGTAATAACAATGCTTGAATAAACTATATAAGATTTAATAAAGGAAGATATGCTTACGTTAACTTTAGTGTGAGTCTGTACTCAACACTAACTCTACAATGCTCTATGAAAACACTAGAAGTCTAGTCCTACAGCAATCAGATAAGGAATCTTCTGAAATGGTCTGATGCTCTAAGATGCTCGTTAATATAGAACAGAAATAAATGCAGGGGCAGGACACCAAAGCGTGTATCTTAAATACACCAATAAGCAGGATACATATATATAACAAGGGAGTGCAACAACTCTGTGACAGCACTATTAATAACCACTCAGGAACAGTACTTCCTTAGCCAACGTAACAGCCAAACTGGGTTGTGCACTATGCATCAACCAAGGCTAAAATAAGGCGTGAATAATTCCCAAAGCATATACAATGAAAGTTAATAAACACAATGCTGTTTTTCTCACTAATAAAGTCTAGCAGTGGCATAAAAAGGTACTAGGAAACTAGGCAGAGCAAAAGCATGCTCGTAGCCTACTGTCTCCCCTTGAACAGATTTCCCTTATGTTATGTTAAGTGACTTGGAGGCTCTCTTGGTAAGACCAGATCTCTAGTATCTGGTCTTACCCTGGCGCTCCACAAAGGTCAACAAAATGAGGTAGCAATCATACAGGTAAGAGTAGGCAAAATCCCTTCACCTGTATACTGCTACACTCGCAAAGGAAAATATGCACAAGGGTTACAGGCTAGCTAGCTTCGTCGATGTTGTACAGGCTCTGACTCGCCACATACATAACTCAGACAATGACCAAAGATACCTTCCACTGTCTAGCATTAAATAATGGGAAAGAACAGCTCAATAATTAGAAGCACCCCAACACTAGGCTACCATATGACTATGACTCTACTAATCCCTAACGCTAGTGCAAACATAAATGTAATACGACTGGCCGACTATGGAAGTCGTATTGCAGAACCAGAAGGATAAGTAATTGAATAAAGAGAGAAGTATGAAAACGAAGAAGTTCAGAGAGAGAGAAAGTAGTATAGGGGGTTATATGGGGGACAGATTGCAGAGGACATGTAGGACCAAGCACGCCGTGCCAAGCTCTGCAGGAGAAATGCGGCATGAGCCCCCAGGACTAACAAAGGCAGCGGCACTCAATCACAGATGACTACGTCACGAGGAGCAAGCGTCACGTGACGCATCAGGCCCGCCGACCACTCACAAGCATGGGAAACTCCTCCGAGCTACGGAGGAAAACTTACATACACACGCACATACTACCACCTCACTGCCTACCTCGCTCTTTCTCCTTTAACTTCACACAATGCATCTTATATTCTATGAATGATATAAAATACTTCCAAGTGTCACAGACAAGAATAAAGACCACCACTGATCTGTCTGTGACAACCTGAACTCTATGAAAGAAAGAACATCGTTCTACGATTATTGTAGCCCATTTCACTGCCCTGGCGAGCGCTAGCGAGTTACGAGTGCATTCTGGCCAGCTGGCCAGCGTAACACCCCGCCCAAGATGTGGGACGTTTCAGCCTCAGGTGAACTCCACATCTGACCAGACAGAATGCTCACCAACCCCGCATCACCCAGCTACTCTCCCAAGTTGTGAAAACAAGGCACGATCACAAACATAAACCACTGCATTATAAAAAAAATCTGCACAACACTTCCCCAAAATAATAGCATCATAATGATTATATAACGCTCAACGAGCAAGCTTCATCAAGCCTAGCCTACTAAGACAACAACTCAGAGTGTCTTAGATGCTTGCTGTGATATACTGCACTTATATACTATCAAAAAGAAAGAGTTTTTATGTGAGGTTTTTATAATTTTAATAGTGTTTTGGGCGGCATTGCACTACAGGGGCAAGCCTAATTTTTCACCACTCTCAAACAACCACTGACTGAACGGCGAGGGTTCTCCTGCAATAATACCCTCCCGTGACAAACAATCAGCCAAAACATTATCAGTGCCCTTAACATGCCACACATCCAACTTGTGTTCCGGCAGCAAAACAACACCTGGCACTGATAAACTGCCCAGTCCATCACCAGACTGGCACTTCTCTTCGCTCTCTCCGGCAACGGGGCCTGCCAATAACCTTTCACTTCCACCTTAGTGATAAACGAGGCAGCCCCGATGCGGTCTATGGTGTCGTCAACTCTAGGTAATGGATAGGCGTCTGTCAGGGATAATGCTTCCACACTCTTGCAATCAACATACACACGGATCTTGCCACTTATCTCAGGTTGCAAAGTTACTGGCAACGACCACTCACGATATCCCTTATCCCTCAGACCCTTTTTCCACATGTAGTCTAGCTCTGCTTTCACGACAGACTGTTGAGCAGGATTTATATGGTAGGGAACTAACTTGAGCCTTGCACTGTCTCCAGCCTCCATGTCGGATTCTACCCCGTACATCAGGCCTGGCGAAGCAACAAACATGCGGACGTACTGCCATAGCCTAGTAAACAACTTCTCTTGGCGCTCAGGAACAAGAGGTTGCAACTTATCTCGAAGAACAACATGCCTAGTGCCCTCCCACAACCCAGCCGAGACGGCAGCTTCTAAACTATAGTCTCCCTCCTTCTCCACCTTCGTCCCTAGAACAGCTAGAGAGGGACAATCAGTACCACCTGTGCAGTCACTCCCATAGTTCATAATGGCTAAGGCTTCCCCGCCGATACCATACATGCGCACCCCCGCATTCCTTGCGACTAGATCTGCCTGCGCAGCATCACCGCCTTCAGCGACATGGCCAGATACAGTCGGTCTATGGTAGGGCTGTTGCATATTACTAGAGCAGCATTGGGAGGCCATGCGACGACCGGGCGCATCCACTCCACAGCCAACCTCACCAATCTGCTCAATGTCCTGATTCTGACCACCACCCTTAGCAGCCATGGGTCGACCCTGACCTGACAACCATGCCAAAGCCTCGTCGCCCACCTTGAACCACCGAAACAACGAGGCTAACGGTCTACTAACACTCAAGTGACCTGCCAGCGGAACCTGGTGCACCGCCTGAGTTGTGAGCCTGGGTGCTCGGCACAAACAGTGGGGTATGAACCGAGCAGGTGCTGGAGCGCTGCACACTGCTGCTCAGGCAGGTGCTCTAGCGCTTCCACAGCCACCTGACTCGTGTCCCCCGCCCACTGCTCCGCCGAGACATGACAATCCCAACTCTCCTCCACCTGTGCCCCGCTGCCCCCCTCTCCTTCTCCACATTGGCCGCTGCAGACCAACATAGGGACAGTAGGCTGCTCAGGTGGTTGCCTCACAAACTCCTTTAACAGGTTCACAGGACATACTTCCCCGTCCTCGAGTTCAATAGCCCCGTTCCCACAACTCTCCTCCACCTGGAAACTACTCTGTCGTGGAGTGCCATCACGCCCTACCATGTCACTAGGGGGGACAGGTTCTGGGGCCACTCCGGAGCTCACATTTGGGTCAAGTACCGAGTCACCAAGGAGTGTCGCTGGATCCAAACTCTCAACCCGACCAGCCTTGACTTTCTCCTTCCGACCCTTCCTCCGCTGGTCAAAAACTTGGTGACTAGGCTGTGACACCTGAGCGGACTGAGATCTCTCGAGCCCCTCTTGTCCCTCCCTACTCGTGTCGGCCGCCCACTCGTCAACGACTAAGGGTGGAACCTCGGAAGTGAGCACCGCAAAGTCGTTACCGAGAAGGAGGTCGACCCCCTCAACTGGCAACTTCTCCACTACACCCACATCCAACTCCCGTGTCACACCGTCCACCTCAAGCTCCATTCTGACCAGCGGGTAAGACCGCGTAGAATTGATGCCTTGAACCACCACAACCCGAGCCACGTTAATAGGCTTGCCAGTGAAATTCTTAACAAGTGTCTGGGAAGCGCCCGTATCACGCAACAACTCAAGCCTATGCTTCACACCAGCCCACCTCACAGTGCCGTGCCCCCTATGACCACAAAAAGCATCACGGACGGGTGACGAGCCCTCCTGCTGCTTCTGCACCGACTGTGACTCCGCAACCGACGTATTACCCCGGGCAAACGCGGAAGACCTCAAAGACACACCGATGTTGCTCACTAGTGACACCACTGCTGTAGGCGGAGTGCTCGGACATGAGCGCGCAATATGCCCCTTCTCATGACACTTGAAACATTCCACCTCACACTTGGACTTCCTCTGAGGTGAGGAAGGGCCCTGGCCTTTCTTAAACGGGAAGGGTTTCGACTTGGGTTCATAATTGGCAACAGTACTCTTAAATGGATAATTTGTGTCATTAATTCGCGGGGGCGGAGTGGTACGCCCCTGGTTACCTGCCTCAGCTCTCTGTGCAGACCCCACCCACGAATCAATGACACCCTTAGGTCAGCCAGCTCAGCCGCCTTCTGCAGAGTTTTTGGTTGCTTTTCTTTTAGGTTAAGAGCCAAGTCACTGCCAGTACATTTAAAAAATTGTTCCAGCAACACTAGTTGTTTTACTGAATCAAAAGTAGTTGCCTTCTCCGACCTTAACCAATTTTCAAATGCATCTGACAGCTCTCTAGCGTGTTCCTGGAAAGTACTCTCCTTCCTCTTTGGAACCGCCCTAAACTTCAGCCTATAGGTCTCTGGCTGTAGCTCATACGCTCTCAGGACAGCCTCTTTCAACAACTCGTAATCCACACAGGAATCTAGGGGCAAAGCATCGTACGCCTTGAGTGCTTTCCCCGTCAATCGTGAAGAAACAAGGGCTGCCCACTTCTCCTCGGGCCATTGGTGCTCCTGGCACTTTTTCTCGAACCGGAGAAAACATTCTGTAACTCCTAACTCGTCAAACACTGGAACCAACTTTAGTAGATGCGACAGGGACTGGTCATGGGCTCGACCCCCCTGGACGACCTGGTTCCTCGTCACCTCTACACGACTTTTCTCTAGGTCAACATCGGCACAATACCTCTCAGACTCAAACTTGCACTCAGACTCTCGCTCCCTGAGCTCAGCCTCATACTTTCGCTGCTCAAGCTCAGCCCTCTGCTGCTCGAGCTCAGCCTCATGCTTTCGCAGCTCAAGCTCAGCCTGTCGCTCCTGCTGCTTAAGTTTGGCGAGCTCGGGCTGAAACAACATCTCGGAAGACAAACCCTGAGGAGGGGGTGCTACTATTGGGGACTCACCCCGTGAATCACCTAGAGGCATACCCAACCGCCAGCGGGCATCGGCCTGCTATATATATATATATATATATATATATATATATATATATTGTTACGACCGGCACTACGAAATAAACAAGGGCACTTAATGATGGACTAGATGATAGGCTATATCTGCAACAACGGTACGCTAATTACAAAACCCTCGAACTATTACGCCGGTGAACAAAAAACACTTAAAACCCTTCAGAGTTAATCTACTGGATAACGGGGTATCAATTAACTAGGTTTTAGTGCACTTCTACAAAGGCTTTCCGGTGACGGTAAAGCCAACTCACAACAGGAGTACTTACGTTACGAAAATGCTCTTAAGTAATAACAATGCTTGAATAAACTATATAAGATTTAATAAAGGAAGATATGCTTACGTTAACTTTAGTGTGAGTCTGTACTCAACACTAACTCTACAATGCTCTATGAAAACACTGGAAGTCTAGTCCTACAGCAATCAGATAAGGAATCTTCTGAAAAGGTCTGATGCTCTAAGATGCTCGTTAATATAGAACAAAAATAAATGCAGGGGCAGGACACCAAAGCGTGTATCTTAAATACACCAATAAGCAGGATACATATATATAACAAGGGAGTGCAACAACTCTGTGACAGCACTATTAATAACCACTCAGGAACAGTACTTCCTTAGCCAACGTAACAGCCAAACTGGGTTGTGCACTATGCATCAACCAAGGCTAAAATAAGGTGTGAATAATTCCTAAAGCATACACAATGAAAGTTAATAAACACAATGCTGTCTTTCTCACTAATAAAGTCTAGCAGTGGCATAAAAAGGTACTAGGAAACTAGGCAGAGCACAAGCATGCTCGTAGCCTACTGTCTCCCCTTGAACAGATTTCCCTTATGTTATGTTAAGTGACTTGGAGGCTCTCTTGGTAAGTCCAGATCTCTAGTATCTGGTCTTACCCTGGCGCTCCACAAAGGTCAACAAAATGAGGTAGCAATCATACAGGTAAGAGTAGGCAAAAGCCGTTCACCTGTATACTGCTACACTCGCAAAGGAAAATATGTATAAGGGTTACAGGCTAGCTAGCTTCGTCGATGTTGTACAGGCTCTGACTCGCCACATACATAACTCAGACAACGACCAAAGATACCTTCCACTGTCTAGCATTAAATAATGGGAAAAAACAGCTCAATAATTAGAAGCACCCCAACACTAGGCTACCATATGACTATGACTCTACTAATCCCTAACGCTAGTGCAAACATAAATGTGAGAGCTGGTGCTGGTAATACGACTGGCCGACTATGGAAGTCGTATGCAGAACCAGAAGGGAGAAGTAATTGAATAAAGAGAGAAGTATGAAAACGAAGAAGTTCAGAGAGAGAGAAAGTAGTATAGGAGGTTATATGGGGGACAGATTGCAAAGGACATGTAGGACCAAGCACTGCAGGAGAAACGCGACAGGAGCCCCCCCCCAGGACTAACAAAGGCAGCGGCACCCAATCACAGACGACTACGTCACGAGGAGCAAGCGTCACGTGACGCGTCAGGCCCGCCGACCACTCACAAGCGTGGGAAACTCCTCCGAGCGAGGGAGGCAAACGTACATACACACGCACATACTACCACCTCACTGCCTACCTCGCTCTTTCTCCATTAACTTCACACAATGCATCTTATATTCTATGAATGATATAAAATACTTCCAAGTGTCACAGACAAGAATAAAGACCACCACTGATCTGTCTGTGACAACCTGAACTCTATGAAAGAAAGAACATCGTTCGACGATTATTGTAGGCCATTTCACTGCCCTGGCGAGTGCTAGCGAGTTTCGAGTGCATTCTGGCCAGCTGGCCAGCGTAACAATATATATATATATATGCAGTATACATATATATATCTATATATTCTGGCTATCATTAGATGATTTTATTCAACTTTCGAATGATCTTGACAATATAAAGGGAGTACTTATATAAATTATCCCTTTTGACTGGCATAACATAATCTAAATATAGCTAAAACAAGATGAGAAAGACGTCACCGGTACTGCAGATAGCGTTAATAAACTTTTCACCCGAAAATTTAATATATTGTGTGTTTCAGTCATTATGAACAAATATTAACTCTGGATTATTTACGGGTCATACAGAAACTATAACTTGATTTTTACAATTTACTTGACAGATATATTACTCCCTAAGCAGCTCATTAAACGATAACTAATGGAAGAATATGAAACTACTGTCTTTGCATCACATCATTGCCAAGTTTTCGTAATTAACAACATATTTGCTGAACAAGTATTTTTTTTGTACCGGTAATAGGAGAGTAATTTTTATGGGTAGGGTAAGCCACGGAATAAGTTTGGAAATTTGTAGCCCATTTGCTCTAGCCATCTTTTAGTTACAAAGTTTAGAGCTCATGATTTCTGGCCTACCTATAATGGATGGACTATCGTAGGTTAAAATACTAGTGACGTGAATTATAACAATCATAATCGTGTGGGGATGGGGTCATAAAATATAATGCCGTACCCATAGACTCCTGGCCGTACCAGTTTGAAGTTACGCGTTCGAGCCTCCGGGTTTAAGGGGAGATTACCACCTGGAGGATTTTTTTCTGGACCCCCCTCTCCCTCATGTTTAGCCCCATTGCTTTTGTGATTTTAAGAAGTTCGCCCCATTAGTTTGGCGATTTTAAGACCTCTTGCCCCATTTCTGTCAATTTTAAGACCATTCGTGCCATTTAGGTGTCGATTTTTTCCTGGCGAGCGATAGCGAGCCTGTAATTTAAAGCGAACCGGCCTTCGGCCGGGAGATTTTTCTACCGAAAAATTTACAAATTTATATAGGGGGAGTAATTTTAAGCTTGATGGAAGTCTAGGGAATCAACTAAAAACCTCCCCTTAAATCATGCACATTATTCTTACGTCGTACATAATAATCTCTGTCTGTCGGTTGGTCGGTCCGTCTGTCTGTTTGTCTGTCTCTCTCCCTGCTCTCTCTCGCTCTCGCTCTCTCTCTCTCTCTCGCTCTCTCTCTCTCTCTCTCTCTCTCTCTCTCTCTCTCTCTCGCTCTCTCTCTCTCTCTCTCTCTCTCTCTCTCTCTCTCTCTCTCTCTCTCTCTCTCTCTCTCTGTTATCCTTCTTTGTTTCACAATCTCACCGGCTCTACCTCAACCCTATATTTGTTCTCTTCCTCGGTATATTTCTTATCTCTCACTCTCTCCACTCCCCTCATCCTTCACTTTCACCTCTTATCATCTGCCGGATACTCTCTCTCTCTCTCTCCACACTTTAAGAAGAATCTGTCGTAGTAAAAAGAGTTAAGTGATATAGTTCGAAGCCTTTTAATTGCTGGAGGCCCTTGAGTAAAATCGCCTTATAATAGCCAGAATATAGTTAAAAATACGGCACCGGTACATATTCCTTTTAATTTACGGTACCTCTTACTTTCCAGAGGTTGTTATTCTAGCTTAATATGTCGCCTGGAGGTTGTTATTCTAGCATAATATGTCGCCTGGAGGTTGATATTCTAGCTTAATATGTCGCCTGGAGGTTGATATTCTAGCTTAATATGTCGCCTGGAGGTTGTTATTCTAGCATAATATGTCGCCTGGAGGTTGTTATTCTAGCTTAATATGTCGCCTGGAGGTTGTTATTCTAGCTTAATATGTCGCCTGGAGGTTGTTATTCTAGCTTAATATGTCGCCTGGAGGTTGATATTCTAGCTTAATATGTCGCCTGGAGGTTGATATTCTAGCTTAATATGTCGCCTGGAGGTTGTTATTCTAGCTTAATATGTCGCCTGGAGGTTGTTATTCTAGCATAATATGTCGCCTGGAGGTTGTTATTCTAGCTTAATATGCCTGGAGGTTGTTATTCTAGCTTAATATGTCGCCTGGAGGTTGTTATTCTAGCTTAATATGTCGCCTGGAGGTTGTTATTCTAGCTTAATATGTCGCCTGGAGGTTGTTATTCTAGCTTAATATGTCGCCTGGAGGTTGATATTCTAGCTTAATATGTCGCCTGGAGGTTGTTATTCTAGCTTAATATGTCGCCTGGAGGTTGTTATTCTAGCTTAATATGTCGCCTGGAGGTTATTATTCTAGCTTAATATGTCGCCTGGAGGTTGTTATTCTAGCTTAATATGTCGCCTGGAGGTTGTTATTCTAGCTTCGAATCCCGGTGGATCATATATACTTTAATTAATTTCACTGGGGGTGTGGTGGTGAGATTAATAAAAATAATATTATTAGTAGGTTTAGGGATATTTCTTCGAGAGGCCGGTCTATATGATCTGTGCCCCATGAATATTCTTTCCTCTCACTTAAACAGTAGGCTACCATAGTGCGGTTGGGAATATGAACATGATTAGATTAATATCCAGTATTCGAGAATGGATAATAAGTCGTAGGCGTGTGCATAAACCTTTAACCGTCCTGGTGGTGTAATGGTTAAGGTGGCAAAAATATGTGTCTGATAACCCGGGTTCGAATCCCGGTGGATCATATATACTTTAATTAATTTCATTGGGGGTGTGGTGGTGAGATTAATTAAAATAATATTAATATGTCGCCTGGAGGTTGTTGTTCTAGCATAATATGTCGCCTGGAGGTTGTTATTCTAGCTTAATATGTCGCCTGGAGGTTGTTATTCTAGCTTAATATGTCGCCTGGAGGTTGTTATTCTAGCTTAATATGTCGCCTGGAGGTTTATTCTAGCTTAATATGTCGCCTGGAGGTTGTTATTCTAGCTTAATATGTCGCCTGGAGGTTGTTATTCTAGCTTAATATGTCGCCTGGAGGTTGTTATTCTAGCTTAATATGTCGCCTGGAGGTTGTTATTCTAGCTTAATATGTCGCCTGGAGATTGTTATTCTAGCTTAATATGTCGCCTGGAGGTTGTTATTCTAGCTTAATATGTCGCCTGGAGGTTGTTATTCTAGCTTAATATGTCGCCTGGAGGTTGTTATTCTAGCTTAATATGTCGCCTGGAGGTTGTTATTCTAGCTTAATATTCGCCTGGAGGTTGATATTCTAGCTTAATATGTCGCCTGGAGGTTGTTATTCTAGCTTCGAATCCCGGGGATCTAATATGTCGAGAATGGATAATTGAGAATTAAAATAATATGTCGCCTGGAGGTTGTTATTCTAGCATAATATGTCGCCTGGAGGTTGTTATTCTAGCTTAATATGTCGCCTGGAGGTTGTTATTCTAGCTTAATATGTCGCCTGGAGGTTGTTATTCTAGCTTAATATGTCGCCTGGAGGTTGTTATTCTAGCTTAATATGTCGCCTGGAGGTTGTTATTCTAGCTTAATATGTTGCCTGGAGGTTGTTATTCTAGCTTAATATGTCGCTTGGTGCTGGTTATTCTCGCTTAATATGTCGCCTGGGGTTTATTCTAGCTTAATATGTCGCCTGGAGGTTGTTATTCTAGCTTAATATGTCGCCTGGAGGTTGTTATTCTAGCTTAATATGTCGCCTGGAGGGTGTTATTCTAGCTTAATATGTCGCCTGGAGGTTGTTATTCTAGCTTAATATGTCGCCTGGAGGTTGTTATTCTAGCTTAATATTCGCCTGGAGGTTGATATTCTAGCTTAATGTCGCCTGGAGGTGATATTCTAGCTTAATATGTCGCCTGGAGGTTGTTATTCTAGAAGAGGTTGTTATTCTAGCTTAATATGTCGCCTGGAGGTTGTTATTCTAGCTTAATATGTCGCCTGGAGGTTGGCTTAATGTCGCCTGGGTTGTTATTCTAGCTTAATATGTCGCCTGGAGGTTGTTGTTCTAGCATAATATGTCGCCTGGAGGTTGTTATTCTAGCTTAATGTGTTGCCTGGAGGTTGTTATTCTAGCTTAATATGTCGCCTGGAGGTTGTTATTCTAGCTTAATATGTCACCTGAGGTTGTTATCTAGCTTAATATGTCGCCTGGAGGTTGTATTCTAGCTTAATATGTCGCCTGGAGGTTGTTATTCTAGCTTAATATGTCGCCTGGAGGTTGTTATTCTAGCTTAATATGTCGCCTGGAGGTTGTTATTCTAGCTTAATATGTCGCCTGGAGGTTGTTATTCTAGCTTAATATGTCGCCTGGAGGTTGTTATTCTAGCTTAATATGTCGCCTGGAGGTTGTTATTCTAGCTTAATATGTCGCCTGGAGGTTGTTATTCTAGCTTAATATGTCGCCTGGAGGTTGTTAGAGTAAAATAAAGTAGTAATGAAATGTTGATGGACAATAATGCTATACACTTAGATTGTTTTATATTGTACCAATGTTGATGGACAATAATGCTATACACTTAGATTGTTTTATATTGTACCAATGTCGATGGACAATAATGCTATACACTTAGATTGTTTTATATTGTACCAATGTTTAATGAAATCGGAAGGGGATTCCTTGAATGAAATAACAATCACTAACATTAAATGTTTACGGTAATTGAGGTAAGTTAGCAAAGGTAGGTATTTTGAACCAGTGAGCTGAATATAATTGTCTGAAAGTAGCTGAATAAAGCCAAATTAGATCTCAAGTGTTAATTGGATACATACTTTGTTAGTCAGGCAAAATAATAATACAATAACAGCATTAACAGCATTAACAGCATGTGTGGGGAGGATCCTCTCACACCGCACTCCTAGATAAAGTAGAAAGGAAAGCCTTTCGAATCATTAACTCCCGTCTACTCACCAACTCTCTGCAATCTCTCTCTCTTCGCCGCAATGTTGCATCTCTCTCACTATTCTATCGCTACTACAATAATCAGTGTTCCTCGGAGCTTTCCCAGTGTATACCACCTCCTCTACGTAGGGTACGTAGTACCCGTCTTGCAACACAATCCCACCCCTACTCTGTGCAACTCTCCAACCCAATAGTGAAACGCTATTCTCAGACTTTCTTCTATTCAACTGCTGAGCTCTGGAACTCTCTCCCAGAATCAGTCTTTCCTTCTTCCTATGACATAAATTGCTTCAAACTCCAGTGTGTCCAAGCAATTTAGCTCAAACGTCCCTTGATTTCGGCCCTGTCACTCTTTGAAATCTGGGGGAGGCACTCGCTGCAGGCAGTTATGCCTTTTGTTTCCCTCATTCACATAGAAAAAAAAATTAACGGATATTAACTGAACATGGATTTGACTTGTTCATGAAGTTACAAATATAATGATCATATACTAAACTTACGAAGTTAGTGGACCATTTATGCTGCGGAAACTTTGACCTCAAAGTGAATTGAATAATTATAAAGAAAACAAAATGTGTAACCTCAGAAAGCAAAAAACAATCCGATTGGTTAAGTTCCCCATTAATTACCTCCATTCGTGTAATCATTAGGCTATCATATTGCAGTTGGGTATATGTACATGTTTAGATAAATATCCAGTATTCCAGAATGGAAAATATATCATTGGCTTGTGCATAAACCTTTAACTGTCTTGATAGCGTAATGGTTAGTGCGCGGAATTCGGTGTGAGTATCCTAGTTTCGAATTTTTGAAGTATCACATGTATTCATTAGTTTCATTGATTTCATTAATTAGGATTCTGAGGAGAAATTGCAGTGAGTAGTCAAAGAGTTTGGAGTGGTATGTGAGAGGAGGAAGCTGAGGGTGAACTTCAATATAAGTAAAGTGATGGTGTGTAATAGAGGTGCTCGTAGCGTGAATCTACTGTAGATGTGTTGCTGGATGGGGAAATACTGGAACAAGAACAAGTGGAGTGTTTTAAATATCTAGGAGGAGTGATAAGCAGGGACGCATGTATGGAAATGGAGGTAAAACAGAGAGTATACGTGAAGGAAATAAAGTTTTCGAAGCAAAGGGAAGTATGTGGATGGTGAGAAATCTCGGAATGAAAGCTAAAAGTGCAATGTATGAAGGGATAGTTGTACCAACAGTGATATATGGGGCTGAGACATGGGCTCTGAAAGCAAAGGAGAGAAGAAAGCTGGATGTGATGGAGATGAGCTGCTTGAGGATTTGAGGAGTATATGTGAAGTTACTCGTAGAGACAGATTGAGGATTGAAGAGATAAATAGGAGAGTGGGGCATTAGGAACCTTTGTCGGCCAGAGTGGACAGAAGGGTGCTGTGCTGGTATGGACATGTTGAGCGAATGGAAGATGAAAGGCTTACAAAGAGAATATGTGAGTCAGATACAAGGGGAGGTAGAGGGGTACAAAGGAGTACAAAGGAAATCAAGCAACAACAGGTCTAGTGACCCTTCTAGGTTGCTTGTCCTCCAAAACACTGAGGATCAAGTGTCCAAACAGTGGTTTAGAGTGGGTAAGGGAACATTGGAAAGGGAACTACTGCCCTGCCACTAACGTGGCAGGACTAGGAAGTTAGTAGGGGACATATGGGTTAGTAACTGAGGGGAGGATAAAGTTATTCATTTACAAACGCAGTCAGTCGCGGGTTTGATGCGAGATATTTGTCTAGGCGGAATTTAAATGAATCAACGGTGCTGCAGTCTATAACGTCTCGGGGAAGCCCATTCCACAAGTTGACAACTCGATTGAAGAAGAAATTCTTAGATTCGTGCGAGTTAAAAGATTTACCAATAATTTTGCAACCGTTTCCCCGCGTGTAATTAGATTGGTCGATAGTGAAGTACTTACTACAGTTCATATTGTCGATGCCTTTGATGATTTTGAACACTTGAATTAAGTCGCCTCTTAATCTGCGCTGGGTTAAAGGAAATAGATTTAATTCTCTAAGATGCTCTTCGTATGGTTTGTTCTTTAGGCTAGGTATCATTTTGGTAACTCTACGTTGAACTCGTTCTAGCTTGTTTATATCTTTTTGGTAATAAGGGCACCAGGATTGAACGCAGTATTCCAGAAGAGGGCGGACTAAGGAATTGTAAAGGGTTAGGATAACTTCTTTGGATTTATGCTCAAATGACCTGCCTATAAAGCCAATTATTTTGTTTGCCTTCTTAACAACTTCTGAACATTGTTGACTCGGTTTTAGGTTACTCGATATTGTTACTCCCAGATCAGTTTCTCTGTTTACATTCTTAAGCTGAGTGCCATTCATCGAATAGTTTGCTTTCTCATTTAGGTATCCGACATGTAGTACTTTACATTTATCCGCATTGAAACTCATTTGCCAAATTTAGGCCCAACATGACAATTTATCTAGATTGTGTTGCATATCGTCAATTTGTTCTTTTGAGAGTACGCTATTTGCAATTTTTGTATCGTCAGCAAATTTTGAGATTGTGCAGGTGAGACCCTCATCTATGTCGTTGATGTAAATTAGAAAGAGAATTGGTCCTAGTACCGATCCCTGGGGTACCCCGCTACTTACATTGGTCCATTTAGATGCCTTACCGTTTATGACTCTCCTTTGCTTTCTGTTGCTGAGCCAATTTTCTATCCACCGTCTTGTATTCCATGCGCTTTTAGTTTTAGCAGTAAACGTTTGTGGGGAACTTTGTCAAAGGCCTTTTGAAAATCAAGGTATATAATATCTACAGCTTTACTCTCATCGTAGAGGTTGAGGATATCGTGGAAGAAGTCTAAGAGGTTTGTTAAACAGGAACGTTTTTTACGAAAGCCGTGTTGAGTATCTTTAAGTATGTTATTTTCCTCTAAGTGATTTACGAGTCTGTCTCGTATGACCGTTTCTAGCATTTTACATACAACTGAGGTTAAGCTAATTGGACGATAGTTACTGGGTAGGGATTTGCTGCCTTTTTTGAATATCGGTGTTACGTTGGCTAGCTTCCACTGATCAGGCATAGTCCCAGACTGCAAGGATTTATTGAATAGTAATGTCAGTGGTATGGAGAGCTCATTCTTAGCTTCCTTTAGAACTCTAGGCGAGATTGTATCAGGTCCTGGCGTTTTATTTACCTAGAGTTTATCTAAACAATTCAATACTTCTCTCTCTGTAACGGTGATATTGCTTAGAACATCTGAATTATCAATCTGAATCGGCGATGGTGTAGGGATATCACTGAGGTCTTCTGTTGTAAAAACTGATGCAAAGAAGGTATTGAAGGCATTACTCATTTGTACTTCGTCTTTGGTGTATTCTCCTTTTTCATCGACTAACGGTCCAACAGTTGAAGTAACTACTTTTTTCTTTCTGATATAACTATAGAATTCTTTCGGGTTTGTTTTACTTTGATTCGCAATATGTAACTCTAAGGTCTTTTTACTTTGCTTAATTAACTTTTTGGCTTTGCGTCGTAGCTCTACAAATTTCACCCGTTCTTCGTCATTTTGTGAGGATTTTAATCTATCATTAGCAAATTTTTTAGCAAGCAGGCAGTTTGAAATATCTTTATTCCACCATTTGGGCTTATTATTATGGCCTGGACGCCGTATTTTCGATGGTATGCAGTCTTGCACTGCTTTTAGGTAAGTGGTTTCGAATAACTTCCAAGATGTATTTATGTCGTTATTGTTAATTAAAAAGCTCCAGTCAGTTTCTTTAAACATAGCTCTAAGTTTATGGAAGTTTGCTTTCTTGAAATTAGGGACTTTTCGATGCTACTATTTGGTTCGTTACTAGTAAACTTTAAAGTGAAAGTTATCGTACGATGGTCGCTGTTACTGAATTCATCACCAACATTCAAATTCTCTATCAATTCTTCTTTTGTTGCAAGTACAATGTCAAGAACGTTATTACCACGGGTCGGCATTCGAACAAATTGATAAAGCGAACTCTCTTGCAAGTTCGTATACAAGTCATGTCCGGAGTGTGAAGTAAGAGTATCGCCCCACTTGGTCACAGGTAAATTAAAGTCGCCAAAAATTACGGTATCTTGTGAGTTACTTACATCTGCAATTTGTTCGTAAATTTCTCGGTCAGTTTGCACTGATTGAGCTGGAGGTCTGTATATTAACGCAAGTATTATTTTTGTACCTTTATTATTCTTTATTAGCACAAAAGATGTGTCGACGTTCACAATTTGAGGTTTTGACACGAGGGTCGGGTTAAGACTTTCTTTGATATAAAATAAAACGCCATCTCCATTTTTATTTATTCGGCTGTTCTCAAACATTACATAACCGGGAAGTGAATACTCTGCTAAAAAGTCTCTATCTTGTGTATTGAGCCAAGATTCTGTTATGCCTATCACATCATAATTTTCTGTAAACACTAGTTCCTCTAAATCTGAAAATTTATTGCGTATGCTACGAGCGTTTGCATAGAAAACATTCAAAGTTTTGGATTTGGGATTCAAGGAACGGTCTTTATTCAAATTATTGGTTCTGGTCGGATCTACATTTACATTCTTGGCTGTCCTCGGTCCTCGGTCGTTATCCCTGACGGTTTTGAATTTGGGTCGTGTTGGTGGAGCTTTATCCAAATTCGCGGTTCTTGACGGATTAGTATTTAATTCCTTTGTAGATTGCCGTCCTCGCTGTCTTCGGTCCTCCTTCCTGGTTGTCCTGTGCTGAGTCGATTTCTTCTCCGAAAATCCTTCACTGCATCGTTGAGAAGACGCCCCAAACGCGCTGCTCCCACCTGGTTCAGATGAACTCCATCGTCCGAAAACAAATAGTCATCGTAGTAGAAATTGTCCCAGGTGTCGACGAATCCCACGTTCTCCTTCCTGCAGAGGTTTGCTAGACAACGATTTGTGCTGGTGGCTATGTTGTAAAATCGGCTCTCTACACCGAGCCGGGGGACGATTCCTGAGACGATGATCCTTGATGACTTCTCCTTAAACGACTTGATCAGCTGCTGGTACTTTAAAAGCAAATCTTCCGACCGGGTTCGCTGTACATCGTTGGATCCAACGTGGATGACGTACATTGTATTAGCTGGGGCCAGCTTTGATACTTCGTCAACTGCTGCAACTACGTCATCCACACCACCACCAGGGTAGGAAGACCTCCATTGAGATGGAGAGATTGTGTAGTACAAGCGTTGGAAGATTGAAAAATTACTATAGATCAGACAAGAGAAGTGGTAATAAATAGAAATGAATGGAAAATGCTTGTGAATAAATGAATGATAACGCGGTCGTTTGGGAGAAGGGGTCGGGCGCCAGTTGGACTTGATAATAGTCCGTCAGGCGCCTGGCTCGGGGAGCTGGTATATATGAAGGGTCATGCCTTGATGTGTGGTGGACGGGCATTGTGGGGATGGGGCTTCACTGCGTGTCTGCCTGCTGAGACTGGAACCTCTCCAGGAGGTCTGGGACCTGTGAATCTTTTGCTGGAAGACCCCAAATGGGCCTGGGTCCCTGGGTCTTCTCCTGGGCGACCTAGATGTGTGTGATTTTTTTGTTTTCCCTGTTCGGGCTCTGTCTTGAGCCGCCCACCCCCAGCTGTGGGGTATGTGCCTGAGTTTATACATCCATACATACAGGTATATTTGTAAGTTAATTGGTGAGTTGGTGATAATATGATTATACTGTATGTATTCATAGATACATAATAATTCCCAAACCTATTTATTCGTTTCCTCATTCATCTACCATAAATATTCCTTTTTTTTTTTAAACATATAGATTCAAATCACAGAAGTAAATCCTTGCAATATTTATTTCTAAACAATGAACAAAATCCCCCCTGGCGGTTATAATAAAGCTGTAAATCTCCCTGGTATCTACTGGAATCATTTGTCTAAGTCCCAGTCGGTGTAACAGCTTCGGGGTGATAAAGAGGGGTATAGGGTTCAGTTATTTGTTCATATATATATATATATATATATATATATATATATATATATATATATATATATATATATATATATATATATATATATATATATATATATACCGGTATATATATATATATATATATATATAAATATATATATATATATTTAGTTTCCTCCCTAGACCTCCATCAAACTTTAAAAATATTCCCAAGATCCCCCTTACATTATTTTGGTAGAAAAAATGTCCCAGCCGAATTCCGGTTCCTCCAAAATTACAGGTTCGCTATCGATCGCCAGGAAAAAATTAAACCTAAATGGCACGAAAGGTCTTAATATTGACAAAAATATAGGGAAAATTTTCTAAAAATCGTCAAACTAATTGGGCAAACGCCTTAGAATATCATGAACAATGGGGCTCAACATGAGGGAGAAGTGGGTCCACACAAACACACACCTCCCCTTCAGGCTGCCATCCAAACAGGCAATTACAGCTGGCCAATCATGACACCAGGAACAGGAAGGAATAATAGGGAAGTGTTAGAGTATAATATTGATCTTTCTCTCCCTCATATACACCCCCATTCTTACTCCTTCCATAACTCTCTTGTCTCCATCTGCTATACGTACCTTCTCTCATATATCTGCTCAGCATTCCCCAGCTGTGTTTCTCTCCATCTCATACTCCCCCATTCTCACTCCTTCCATAACTCTCTTATCTCCATCTACTATACCTTCTACCATATATCTTCTTCTTTTTCTCCTTCTTCTTCTTTTCTCATTGTATATCTTTCTCTACCCTCTCATACTCCCCAATTCTCACTCCTTCTGTAACGCTTTTATCTCAATATATTATACCTTCTTCCCTCTCTTCTTCTTCTTCTTCTTCTTCTTCTCCAGCTACCTCGTTTTATATATATTTTCTCCCTCTCGTACGTTCCCATACTTACTCCTTCCATAACTTTCTTAATCTCCAACTACTATATTTTTCTCCCATCTCTTTCCTTCATCTTCTCCCTCCTCCACCTCTCTCTGTTTATGTTTTCATTCATTCTCTCTCTCTCCAGTTCTTTCTGCTTTCTGTCTTTCCTCCTCCTGCAGCTCTTTCCTATCCTTAACCCCTTGAAGATTACGACGCATTTTCAAAGATCATTATGGCTATCATTAGACGACTTTATACAGATTAAGGAAGGAACTGTGAGAATTATAAGGCTAAAGGCTATCTCAACTAACCCTCTGACTTCCATATACCCATCCTAATCTTCAATAAAATCGTCTAACCATTGCCAGAAAACAGAAAAGAAATGCGTAATCGGGTCTTGAAAGGGTTAAGCTCGCAGCCTTCTTATGCCCCCCCTTCTTTCCCACCTTTCCTCCTCCTTCCCCTCCTCTGCACTTCCTCCCACCCTCATGCATAATCTAATAAAGAACCCCCTGATTTATGTAGCGCCAAGTTTCCTACTGCATAATGCTCGTACTACCCCAGACGACCTGATAAAATTCGCCAAAATTGCGAAACATAGTATGCAGGTTTGGAGAGAGAGAGAGAGAATTAGCCACGTTTGTGTAGTGTAATTACATTTTGCCTTGCATTTTATATTAATGTGTGTACATTTACTTATTGTTTAGTTATGTCCATGGTATCATGAATCCATATAAATCTGTGGTGTTGGTTTAATCATATTTCATTTGTATCAAGGAGCATCAATATGGAGGCTACACGGTGTTGCTGTTGGCTACATTGATGGTGATGTTTTTGTTATTGTAATTTGGGTTATGTAGTGTGCGGATGTGAGAGTTTGAGAGACTGTGTATAAAAAAGGTTCTTGAAGGAGTGTGATATCTGGATGAAGCAGTGTGCGAGAGAGAGGAAATAGAATATAATGTCTTGAACGGATGCGGAAGATTATGTGTGAACAAATCGGAGTAGCAACAAGTGAAAACGACGAAGAATGAGATAACTACTGCAAGTGATGGGGCGCATAGAGAGAAAATGTGTGTGGTAAAAGCATATTTGGTCGTGGAAAGAGAAACCGAGTGAGAGAGAACAATACACAGGAGAAAGGAGGAAGATAAGAAATATAGTATAAACATAGTGAGGGGAGAACAATACACAGGAGAGAGGAGGAAGATAAGAAATATAGTATAAACATAGTGAGGGGAGAACAATACACAGGAGAGAGGAGGAAGATAAGAAATATAGTATAAACATAGTGAGGGGAGAACAATACACAGGAGAGAGGAGGAAGATAAGAAATATAGTATAAACATAGTGAGGGGAGAACAATACACAGGAGAGAGGAGGAAGATAAGAAATATAGTATAAACATAGTGAGGGAGAACAATACACAGGAGAGAGGAGGAAGATAAGAAATATAGTATAAACATAGTGAGGGGAGAACAATACACAGGAGAGAGGAGGAAGATAAGAAATATAGTATAAACATAGTGAGGGGAGAACAATACACAGGAGAGAGGAGGAAGATAAGAAATATAGTATAAACATAGTGAGGGGAGAACAATAAACAGGAGAGAGGAGGAAGATAAGAAATATAGTATAAACATAGTGAGGGGAGAACAATACACAGGAGAGAGGAGGAAGATAAGAAATATAGTATAAACATAGTGAGGGGAGAACAATACACAGGAGAGAGGAGGAAGATAAGAAATATAGTATAAACATAGTGAGGGGAGAACAATACACAGGAGAGAGGAGGAAGATAAGAAATATAGTATAAACATAGTGAGGGGAGAACAATACACAGGAGAGAGGAGGAAGATAAGAAATATAGTATAAACATAGTGAGGGGAGAACAATACACAGGAGAGAGGAGGAAGATAAGAAATATAGTATAAACATAGTGAGGGGAGAACAATACACAGGAGAGAGGAGGAAGATAAGAAATATAGTATAAACATAGTGAGGGGAGAACAATACACAGGAGAGAGGAGGAAGATAAGAAATATAGTATAAACATAGTGAGGGGAGAACAATACACAGGAGAGAGGAGGAAGATAAGAAATATAGTATAAACATAGTGAGGGAGAACAATACACAGGAGAGAGGAGGAAGATAAGAAATATAGTATAAACATAGTGAGGGGAGAACAATACACAGGAGAGAGGAGGAAGATAAGAAATATAGTATAAACATAGTGAGGGGAGAACAATACACAGGAGAGAGGAGGAAGATAAGAAAAAGAGTGTAAACGAAGGAGAGAAAATGAGAACAGATAATAGTGTTAATCAAAGAGAGAGGGAGAGCGGGAGAGAGACACAGAGATACAGAAGAGCGGAACAAATAAACAATCATGCTCTCCACCCCAAGCAAGAAAGCCCCGCTTCATCAGCTGATTTTAGTAAATACAAATATCTGTGAGAATGTCTTGTCTCTACGCCTGCCTGAACACTGAAGGGACAGTCTATAAGAGGAGGAGGGAGAGGAAGGAGAACGGGCAAGTGAAACAGAAGGGGGAGGAATATGAAGAACAGGAGGAGGAGGACTGGACAGATCAGAAGGAAGAGAGGAAGTAGATAATTGATAAGCTGAAACAGATGCAAGGTGAAGAGGAAAATATAGGTGCATAAGGGAGTGTAAGTAGTATAGGGAGGAAGACTATGAGGCAGAGTGAAAACAAAGAGGGAAACGTTGAAGAAGAGAGAGGAAAAAGAGGAGACAAGTAAGAAAAGGAAACAAGGAAGAACAGTGTGAGGAGGAAGTAGAAAACTAACACATGACAGCTGCTACACTATAGTCTGTTGTTTTTGTTTTGTTTCCCTTAAGTTGGTGAGAAACTGACTTATCCCCATACTCAGTTATTACAAAGTGTTCATAGCCAAATATGGTGTTAATTGTGAAACTTGTCTATAATATGATGCAGAGACATAGCAGTTTCATATTATTCTATTTAGTATCGAAAAATTAGCTGCTCGGGATTAAACTTTCCGCCAGTTTAAACACATCCAGTACTTTATCATTTTTCCCCTTCCAATGCTCTTGTTTTCATTTTCTCTTCATGCTCTCTCCCTTTCTTCTTATACCTGGATACCGATGATATTCTTAGTATCGCTTTACCATCTCAGTGCAATGGCACCATTTTACTCATATTCTTCCGCCAGACGTTTTTGTTTATCATAAAGATATTTCAGACTGTCTGCTTGCTAAAAAAATTGCTAATGATAGATTAAAATCCTCACAAAATGACGAAGAACGGCTGAAATTTGTAGAGCTACGACGCAAAGCCAAAAAGTTAATTAAGCAAAGTAAAAAGACCATGGAGTTACATGTTGCGAATCAAAGTAAAACAAACCCGAAAGAATGCTATAGTTATATCAGAAAGAAAAAAGTAGTTACTTCAACTGTTGGACCGTTAGTCGATGAAAATGGAGAATACACCAAAGACGAAGTACAAATGAGTAATGCCCTCAATACCTTCTTTGCATCAGTTTTTACAACCGAAGACCTCAGTGATATCCCTACACCATCGCCGATTCAGATTGATAATTCAGATGTTCTAAGCAATATCACCGTTACAGAGAGAGAAGTATTGAATTGTTTAGAGAAACTCAAGGTAAATAAAACGCCAGGACCTGATACAATCTCGCCTAGAGTTCTAAAGGAAGCTAAGGATGAGCTCTCCAAACCACTGACATTGCTATTCAATGAATCCTTGCAGTCTGGGACTATGCCTGATCAGTGGAAGCTAGCCAACGTAACACCGATATTCAAAAAAGGCAGCAAATCCCTACCCAGTAACTATCGTCCAATTAGCTTAACCTCAATTGTATGTAAAATGCTAGAAACGGTCATAAGAGACAGACTCGTAAATCACTTAGAGACAAATAACTTACTTAAAGATACTCAACACGGCTTTCGTAAAAAAAGTTCCTGTTTAACAAACCTCTTAGACTTCTTCCACGATATCCTCAACCTCTACGATGAGAGTAAAGCTGTAGATATATATACCTTGATTTTCAAAAGGCCTTTGACAAAGTTCCCCACAAACGTTTACTGCTAAAACTAAAAGCGCATGGAATACAAGACGGTGTGTTGAAATGGATAGAAAATTGGCTCAGCGACAGAAAGCAAAGAGTAGTCATAAACGGTAAGGCATCTAAATGGACCAATGTAAGTACCCCAGGGATCGGTACTAGGACCAATTCTCTTTCTAATTTACATCAACGACATAGATGAGGGTCTCACCTGTACAATCTCAAAATTTGCTGACGATACAAAAATTGCAAATAGCGTACTCTCAAAAGAACAAGTTGACGATATGCAACACAATCTAAATAAATTGTCATGTTGGGCTCAAATTTGGCAAATGAGTTTCAATGCGGATAAATGTAAAGTACCTACATATCGGATACCTAAATGAGAAAGCAAACTATTCGATGAATGGCACTCAGCTTAAGAATGTAAACAGAGAAACCGATCTGGGAGTAACAATATCGAGTAACCTAAAACCGAGTCAACAATATTCAGAAGTTGTTAAGAAGGCAAACAAAATAATTGGCTTTATAGGCAGGTCATTTGAGCATAAATCCAAAGAAGATATTCTAACCCTTTACAATTCCTTAGTCCGCCCTCTTCTGGAATACTGCGTTCAATCCTGGTGCCCTTATTACCAAAAGATATAAACAAGCTAGAACGAGTTTAACGTAGAGTTACCAAAATGATACCTAGCCTAAAGAACAAACCATACGAAGAGCGTCTTAGAGAATTAAATCTATTTCCTTTAACCCACGCAGATTTAAGAGGTGACTTAATTCAAGTGTTCAAAATCACAAAGGCATCGACAATATGAACTGTAGTAAGTACTTCACTATCGACCAATCTAATTACACACAGGGAAACGGTTGCAAAATTATTGGTAAATCTTTTAATTCACACGAATCTAAGAATTTCTTCTTCAATCGAGTTGTCAACTTGTAACGTCCCCGGAGACGTTATAGACTGCAGCACCGTTGATTCATTTAAACTCTGCTTAGACAAATATCTCGCATCAAACCCGCGACTGACTGCGTTTGTAAATGAATAACTTTATTTTATCCCCCCCTCAGTTACTAACCCATCTGTCCCCTACTAACTTCCTAATCCTGCCACGGACATTAGTTCCAGGGCAGTAGTTCCCTTTCCAATGTTCCCTTACCCACTCTAAACCACTGTTTGGACACTTGATCCTCAGTGTTTTGGAGGACAAGCAGCCTAGAAGGGTCACTAGACTTGTTGTTGCTTGATTTCCTTTGTACTCCTTTGTACTCCTTTGTACAGCTACCTCAATATGAAGTGCTTAAACGTGCTAGTGATATTATTACTGAAGGGGAAGAGATAGTAGTGCATTGTTATAATAATACTGAAATAGAGAGCATTGGGAAATATTGATCAGCAAGTACAATAATAATCCAGTGTGCACCGGCTTGGAAAAAAACATGAACTTCATATTGTTGGATGGAAATGTATAAATCTGTTCCTGGTTCAAAACATGAACTTCATATTGTTGGATGGAAATGTATAAATCTGTTCCTGGTTCAAAACATGAACTTCATATTGTTGGATGGAAATGTATAAATCTGTTCCTGGTTCAAAACATGAACTTCATATTGTTGGATGGAAATGTATAAATCTGTTCCTGGTTCAAAACATGAACTTCATATTGTTGGATGGAAATGTATAAATCTGTTCCTGGTTCAAAACGGAAGTCAACACTCTTTCTGCACTCCTATCACAGTTAAGGGGGGATGGTTCACTATTGGGGCGATTTTTGCCTGTATTAATTAGTTTTCTAGTTTCCTCCCTAGACCTCCATCAAATTAAAATAAAACATCCATTAGATCCCCCTTCTAGATTAATTTGTACATTTTTTGGTAGATAAATATCCCGGCCGAAGGCCGGTTCTTCCAACATTACCGTCTCACTATCGTTCGCTAGGGAAAACATCGACACCTAAATAGCACGAAAGGTTTAAATATTGACGAAAAAATGGGGCGAAATGTCTTAAAATCGACTAACTAATGGGGCAAACATCTTAACATTTGAAAACTAATGGGGCTACGCATGAGGGAGAAAATGGTCCAGAAAACGGGGCCATACCCCCTTAAATATCAGTGACGTCCCAGTTTTATGAAGTACGATTCAAACGGGAACTACAAACGAATATCTGGGAGAGGGGACGGTCAGTTGAAGATTTATATTTGAGCTGGTTTCATCCCTTTATTAAAGCCGCCATGTTGCATACCTTAAGCCGTGTTCTGTTCTCATTGACAAGCGTATCATTCACAAACCAGGACACATAGACATCACATAGGTTTGAAATATCGTATCCACTCACCAACTTAAGTCGTGTGACAACTCCATAATATGTTTCAAATGTATTTATAATTAGATTAATAAACTCCAATTAAGCACTCACTAACAAAGCTTGTGTATATAGCTTTGTCTATGTGTTAAGGGGAGACTGGCCGTTTGTTTGGTCTATTAATTCATTTATTAATATATTTTGTTTTAGTTTCCCCCATAGACCTCCATCAAGCTTAGAAAACACCCACTAGACCTCCTTCAAGATAAATGTGTACATTTTTCGGTAGAAAAATTTCCTAGCTGAAGGTCAGTTTCTCTTAAAATTGCAGGCTTGCTATCGCTCGCCAGGAAATATTCGACACCTAAATGGCACGAAAGGTCTTAAAATTGACAACGAAATGGGGCGAATGGTGTTAAATCGCCATGCTAATGAGCCGAGCGTATTATAATCTCAAAACTAGTGGGGCTAAACATTAGGGAGAAGGGGGTTCAGAAAAACGTTCTGCCTCCCCTTAAATTAAGGACAACACGCAAAACTTAATACCAGCTACCATAACTTAATACCAGCTACCATAACTTAATACCAGCTACCATAACTTAATACCAGCTACCATAACTTAATACCAGCTACCATAACTTAATACCAGCTACCATAACTTCATACCAGCTACCATAACTTAATACCAGCTACCATAACTTAATACCAGCTACCATAACTTAATACCAGCTACCATAACTTAATACCAGCTACCATAAACATGACAGAAAGCCACCGGGCCCTATCATAGCCTTAAGGGAGCCCACCTTGCTTTTTTTCTATCTTTCTCTCCCTCTCTCTTTGGCTTGTATCCATTCGGCCCCATTCAGCCTATTGTTTTAAGATGTTTACCCCCATCCAGGTGTCAATATTTTCCTGGCGAGCGGTAGCGAGCCAGCATATATATATTTATTATTTGACAGCAAGCTAAATTTGTACATTTTTCGATAGCAAAATGTCTCCGGCAAAGACGGATTTCTCCATACAATGCTGGCTCGCTATCGCTCGCCAGGAAGAAATGGACACCTGGATGGGGATAAACGTCTTAACACAGTTGGCTGAATGGGGCCAAATAGATACAAGCCAGGGAAAGAGAGAAAAGGAGAGAGAGATAAAAAAAAAAAAAACGGTGACCCCCCTTAATTGAGCTCATAGCTAACCCAGACCCTTACCTATAATGCTTACAGCCTTCTAGTAATACCCAGACCCTTACCTATAATGCTTACAGCCTTCTAGTAATACCTTACCTAACCCTACATCTATAATTGAGCTCATAGCTAACCCAGACCCTTACCACATCTATAATTGAGCTCATAGCCCTAACCGGGGATTCCATCCTACGAGGACAGGTCGAAGAGTTCTGCGACAGAGTCCCAAATCAACGAAAAAGATTTTGCATCCCAGGAGCTGGACTGGACGACATTGTGGAAGCCTTCGAAGATACCACAAAGGATGCAAATAAAAATACCCTTTTTGTCATCCATGCTGGTTCAAATGACGTCATGCGCACCAGATCCGAAGAATTGATGGAGAAATATCGCAAGATGATCCAGCACTACAAAAACAAGTCAAGGAATATCATCTCAGGCATTCTCCCCAAGATCGACGCACCTGACAAATTCTACGACAAGGCCTTCAGCACAAATAGCCGACTAAAACATTTGTGTCTGAGGGAAGAAGTTGAATTCATCAACCTCTGGGACAACTTCTACAACCAGCCTACTCTGTTCCGCAAGGATGGCACTCATCTAAACCCTGTGGGTTCAGCACGCATGGGTCGTCTCCTACATGAAGCAGTCCGCAGCCATGGATCAAAAAACGCCATCCGAGAAGAAGCAGCAGTGACATAAATCATCCAACGCCAAGAAAAAAAACAGAGGCAACCGAGGACCACCAGCGATAAGGACCGAAGACAGCGAGGACCGAGGACAGCCATGAACATAAATGTAGATCCGACAAGAACCAAAAATATTATTAAAGAGCGTTCCGTGAGTTCTAAAATAACAAATTTAAAGGTTTTCTATGCAAACGCTCGTAGCATACGCAATAAATTTTCAGATTTAGAGGAGCTAATGTTTACAGAAAATTATGATGTGATTGGCATAACAGAATCTTGGCTCAATACAGAAGATAGAGACTTTTTAGCAGAGTATTCACTTCCCGGTTATGTAATGTTTGAGAAAAGACGAATAAATCGAAATGGAGGTGGCGTTTTACTTTATATCAAAGAAAGTCTTAACCCTACCCTGTTGTCAAAACCTCAAATTGTGAACGTCGACGCATCTTTTGTGCTAATAAAGAATAATAAAGGTACCAAAATAATACTTGCATTAATATACAGACCTCCAGCTCAATCAGTGCAAACTGACCGAGAAATTTACGAACAAATTGCAGATGTAAGTAACTCACAAGATACCGTAATTTTTGGTGACTTTAATTTACCTGTGACCAAGTGGGGCGATACTCTTACTTCACACTCCGGACATGACTTGTATACGAACTTGCAAGAGAGTTCGCTTTATCAATTTGTTGGAACGCCGACCCGTGGTAATAACGTTCTTGACATTGTACTTGCAACAAAAGAAGAATTAATAGAGAATTTGAATGTTGGTGATGAATTCAGTAACAGCGACCATCGTACGATAACTTCACTTTAAAGTTTACTAGTAACGAACCAAATAGTAGCATCGAAAAAGTCCCTAATTTCAAGAAAGCAAACTTCCATAAACTTAGAGCTATGTTTAAAGAAACTGACTGGAGCTTTTTAATTCACAATAACGACATAAATACATCTTGGAAGTTATTCGAAGCCACTTACCTAAAAGCAGTGCAAGACTGCATACCATCGAAAACTCGGCGTCCAGGCCATAATAATAAGCCCAAATGGTGGAATGAAGATATTTCAAACTGCCTGCTTGCTAAAAAATTTGCTAATGATAGATTAAAATCCTTACAAAATGACGAAGAACGGCTGAAATTTGTAGAGCTACGACGCAAAGCCAAAAAGTTAATTAAGCAAAGTAAAAAGACCTTAGAGTTACATATTGCGAATCAAAGTAAAACAAACCCGAAAGAATTCTATAGTTATATCAGAAAGAAAAAAGTCGTTACTTCAACTGTTGGACCGTTAGTCGATGAAAATGGAGAATACACCAAAGACGAAGAACAAATGAGTAATGCCCTCAATACCTTCTTTGCATCAGTTTTTACAACAGAAGACCTCAGTGATATCCCTACACCATCGCCGATTCAGATTGATAATTCAGATGTTCTAAGCAATATCACCGTTACAGAGAGAGAAGTATTGAATTGTTTAGATAAACTCAAGGTAAATAAAACGCCTGGACCTGATACAATCTCGCCTAGAGTTCTAAAGGAAGCTAAGGATGAGCTCTCTAAACCACTGACATTACTATTCAATAAATCCTTGCAGTCTGGAACTATGCCCGATCAGTGGAAGCTAGCCAACGTAACACCGATATTCAAAAAAGGCAGCAAATCCCTACCCAGTAACTATCGTCCAATTAGCTTAACCTCAGTTGTATGTAAAATGCTAGAAACGGTCATACGAGACAGACTCGTAAATCACTTAGAGGAAAATAACATACTTAAAGATACTCAACACGGCTTTCGTAAAAAACGTTCCTGTTTAACAAACCTCTTAGACTTCTTCCACGATATCCTCAACCTCTACGATGAGAGTAAAGCTGTAGATATTATATACCTTGATTTTCAAAAGGCCTTTGACAAAGTTCCCCACAAACGTTTACTGCTAAAACTAAAAGCGCATGGAATACAAGACGGTGTGTTGAAATGGATAGAAAATTGGCTCAGCGACAGAAAGCAAAGAGTAGTCATAAACGGTAAGGCATCAAAATGGACCAATGTAAGTAGCGGGGTACCCCAGGGATCGGTACTAGGACCAATTCTCTTTCTAATTTACATCAACGACATTGATGAGGGTCTCACCTGTACAATCTCAAAATTTGCTGACGATACAAAAATTGCAAATAGCGTACTCTCAAAAGAACAAGTTGACGATATACAACACAATCTAGATAAATTGTCATGTTGGGCCCAAATTTGGCAAATGAGTTTCAATGCGGATAAATGTAAAGTACTACATATCGGATACCTAAATGAGAAAGCAAACTATTCGATGAATGGCACTCAGCTTAAGAATGTAAACAGAGAAACCGATCTGGGAGTAACAATATCGAGTAACCTAAAACCGAGTCAACAATGTTCAGAAGTTGTTAAGAAGGCAAACAAAATAATTGGCTTTATAGGCAGGTCATTTGAGCATAAATCCAAAGAAGTTATCCTAACCCTTTACAATTCATTAGTCCGCCCTCTTCTGGAATACTGCGTTCAATCCTGGTGCCCTTATTACCAAAAAGATATAAACAAGCTAGAACGAGTTCAACGTAGAGTTACTAAAATGATACCTAGCCTAAAGAACAAACCATGCGAAGAGCGTCTTAGAGAATTAAATCTATTTCCTTTAACCCAGCGCAGATTAAGAGGTGACTTAATTCAAGTGTTCAAAATCATCAAAGGCATCGACAATATGAACTGTAGTAAGTACTTCACTATCGACCAATCTAATTACACGCGGGGAAACGGTTGCAAAATTATTGGTAAATCTTTTAACTCACACGAATCTAAGAATTTCTTCTTCAATCGAGTTGTCAACTTGTGGAATGGGCTTGCCCGAAACGTTATAGACTGCATCACCGTTGATTCATATAAACTCCGCCTAGACAAATATCTCGCATCAAACCCGCGACTGACTGCGTTTGTAAATGAATAACTTTATTTTATCCCCCCCTCAGTTACTAACCCAACTGTCCCCTACTAACTTCCTAATCCTGCCACAGACATTAGTTCCAAGGCAGTAATTCCCTTTCCAATGTTCCCTTACCCACTCTAAACCACTGTTTGGACACTTGATCCTCAGTGTTTTGGAGGACAAGCAACCTAGAAGGGTCACTAGATCTGTTGTTGCTTGATTTCCTTTGTACTCCTTTGTACATCTATAATTGAGCTCATAGCTAACCCAGACCCTTACCTATAATGCTTACAGCCTTCTAGTAATACCTTACCTAACCCTACATCTATAATTGAGCTCATAGCTAACCCAGACCCTTACCTATAATGCTTACAGCCTTCTAGTAATACCTTACCTAACCCTACATATGATGTGTTATCAATAATGAAGTAATATTGAAGTTATGAATTTCTATAGGTTATTTCGATGTTAAATGTACAAGACAAAGTTGGCGACACAGCCCCTACAGATATCAAGAGCATGGTAGGAGTGAGCACAAAGGGTCTAAGCTGATTGAACTACAGCGAGGCGGAATGGGAGGGGAAAAGTCGGTACCGAAAAAAATATGGTTGAACGGAACAGAGGAGGATGGGGGGAAAGGTACTAGAGATAATATAGAGAATATAGAACGATAGCGAATGCAATATTGGTATTATATAAATATCTGGGAAAAAACGTTGACAGCATTACTGATAAAAATAGAGTAACCCTAATTCACCGAGTTTTGTAGGAGACTATAATAAATACCGGTATTATAAAATAATACATATGGAGGTAATTAATAAAACAACGCAATATATGAGATGGAATGAATCTATGTATATTTCCAAGAGTTTATTACAGTTGACACAAATAGATGATAAATAATGATGAGAAAGAAAAAAATCAATATACATACAGTATATACATATATTATATATATATATATATATATCTATCTATCTATCTATTGCCTGACGCCGTGATCCCCGAAGTGGTAGCCACGAACGAACCGCCCCCATGCACCTGTCCCCAGTCAGTCGACGCCCCTCCCCCCAACCAGCACCGCCTTCGTTCATGTAGTTCCTCACTCCATCCTTCCACCTCATATTCGGTCTACCTCTCCCCCTCTGTCCCTCCACCTCGCTCTCGTACACCCTCTTAGTCATTCTCTCGCTTTCCATACGTTCCATATGGCCGAACCATCTCAAGTTGTTCCTTTTCACACTTTCCAGCACATCTACCTCCACACCACACCTCCTTCTTACTTCCTCATTAGTCTGTCTATCCCTCCATGTAACTCCGCACGCACTCCTTAAGTAATTCATTTCCACTGCTCTCACTCTTGGTCTGAGTCTCTCAACCAACGTCCATGCTTCGCTTCCGTAAGTCAGTGTCGGGATTACCACACTGTCATGCAAGGACTTCTTCACTTCCATACTGACCACCCTATTTCTTGTTACTGCTTTTAGCGTTCCTACAACCCTCTTCCCCTGTTGTACCCTCTCCCGCACCTCTTCATCCATAGTCCCATCTGTACTCAACACACTGCCCAGATACTTAAAAGAGTTGACGATCTCCATAGCCTGACCGTTCAGCTTCACCTCACACTCTGTGACTTCACCCCTTTCGAAGACCATAACCTTGCTCTTCCCCGTATTTACCTTCAAATTCCGTTTTTCGCACACTGTTCCAAACTCATTTACCAGACCCTGCAGCTCCCATTCATTATCACTCATCAGAACTGTATCATCCGCAAACAGCAGTATAGGTAGCTTCCACTCAATTCCCTCCCTTTTCAGCGATACACCAACATTCACTGCTCTTGATAGTATATATATATATATATATATATATATATATATATATATATATATATATATATATATATATATATATATATATATATATATATATATATATATATATTATATGTTTGTATTTATTTATTTATTTTTGTGTTCCTCCCTAGACCTCCATCAAGCTTAAAGAGATACCTCCAAGACTTAAAGATCAAATTCTGCATGTGTTTCGGTAGAAAAATGCCCCGGCTGAAGGCCTATTCCTCCTAAACTGCAGGCTCGGTATCACCAGGAAAAAAATCGACACCTAAATGGCAGGAAAGGTCGCCAAACGAATTGGGCAAATGTTTTAAAATGTAAAAACTAATGGGGCTAAACGTGAAGGAGAAGGAGGTCCATTTCCCCCCGCCTCCCCCCAAACCCAATCAAAGCCTAACAGACGGCACTGGCTATGAACGATAATATAACAAACAAGAGTGACCATATATTCGCCCAACATATTCCATATTGTAACTTCCGGCAATAATCTACATATTGTAACCTCCGGCAATAATCTACATATTGTAACCTCCGGCAATAATCTACATAGGATACCGGTAACTTGGAATTGCACAGTATCTACACAAGAACTAAGCACGTTGAAATAATAAGTGGGATGCCTTTAATAACCCTTTAAATATCCGAGTAGGCTTTTTTTTACTGTTTTCTGTATATTACTAGACGAATATATTCAAATTTGGAAGGGTATATGGAAGTCACAGGGTTAATAATTGAGATAGTCTATTTACCCTTATAATTCCCACAGATCCTGCCTAAGCAGTATAAAATCGTCTAATGATAGCCAGAATATACGGTACTGTCAACATGCATCCTGATCCTCAAAGGGTTAACAATGTAAACCAATACAACTATGAAAATTATAGCTTTTTTTATACTGAAGAGTCCCAAAAAGCTAAATATATTCGTTTACTGTCTGTTAAACTTTAATAAAATCGTAATTGTCCTTGACGATGTTCTCAAAATCGTTTTAATAAAACTATGTCTGCTGTTTTACAGTTGATGGTAAATTGAATCTCTTATCACCTGATTTATTGATTCTTAATGGACAAATATGATACTGCAATGTCTGTGCGTCATGTTATTGCAAAGTTTTCATAATTAGCAACATATTTCGCTGCAAAACCTTGGTTATGGCCGTGTAAACAGAATGGCAAGATAGCAATCTACGATCAGCTGAAAAAACCAGACTCCATAATATAGTATAGAATAATGTAATAGATATCAACGTCATAGTATTGTATGGGCTTAGCATATAATGAAAACTGGGAAGTATCAGGCAAAGGTTTATACATTGTGGTTTTAACGAGATAATTGAATATATGCAACTAATATATAGTGTGGGTAGTTTCCCCCCAGCTGATTATAATGTGACATGTCCCCATCTTGATTGTGCAGCTATTACGAACATTATAATGTGACATGTCCCCATCTTGATTGTGCAGCTATTACGAACATTATAATGTGACATGTCCCCATCTTGATTGTGCAGCTATTACGAACATTATAATGTGACATGTCCCCATCTTGATTGTGCAGCTATTACGAACATTATAATGTGACATGTCCCCATCTTGATTGTGCAGCTATTACGAACATTATAATGTGACATGTCCCCATCTTGATTGTGCAGCTATTACGAACATTATAATGTGACATGTCCCCATCTTGATTGTGCAGCTATTCTATTACGAACATTATAATGTGACATGTCCCCATCTTGATTGTGCAGCTATTACGAACATTATAATGTGACATGTCCCCATCTTGATTGTGCAGCTATTACGAACATTATAATGTGACATGTCCCCATCTTGATTGTGCAGCTATTACGAACATTATAATGTGACATGTCCCCATCTTGATTGTGCAGCTATTACGAACATTATAATGTGACATGTCCCCATCTTGATTGTGCAGCTATTACGAACATTATAATGTGACATGTCCCCATCTTGATTGTGCAGCTATTACGAACATTATAATGTGACATGTCCCCATCTTGATTGTGCAGCTATTACGAACATTATAATGTGACATGTCCCCATCTTGATTGTGCAGCTATTACGAACATTATAATGTGACATGTCCCCATCTTGATTGTGCAGCTATTACGAACATTATAATGTGACATGTCCCCATCTTGATTGTGCAGCTATTACGAACATTACAATGTGACATGTCCCCATCTTGATTGTGCAGCTATTACGAACATTATAATGTGACATGTCCCCATCTTGATTGTGCAGCTATTACGAACATTATAATGTGACATGTCCCATCTTGATTGTGCAGCTATTACGAACATTATAATGTGACATGTCCCCATCTTGATTGTGCAGCTATTACGAACATTATAATGTGACATGTCCCCATCTTGATTGTGCAGCTATTACGAACATTATAATGTGACATGTCCCCATCTTGATTGTGCAGCTATTACGAACATTTTGTAGCGACGTATGTTGTTATTTGTGAACAGTTAAGGGGGGTGACCTGCTTGTTTTCTCCTTTTCTCTCTTTCTGTGGGTTGTATCCATTTAGCCCCATTCAGCCTACTGCTTTAAGACGTTTATCCCCATCCAGGTGTCAATATTTTCCTGGCGAGCGGTAGCAAGCCAGTATATATATTTTTTTGTTTTACAGCAAGCTAAATTTGTAAATCTTTCGCTAGAAAAATGTCTCCGGTGAAGCCGGATTTCTCCATACAATGCTGGCACGCTATCGCTCGCCAGGAAGAAATCGACCTGGATGGGGATAAACGTCTTAAAACAGTTGGCTGAATGGGGCCAAATGGATACAAGTCAGAGAAAGAGAGAAAAAGAGAGAAAGTAAAAAAAGCCGGTGACCCCCATTAAGGATATTAGGACGTACAGATATTGCAGTTTCACATTTGTCCACTAGGTATCGAAAAATTAGCTGCTAAGGAATTCAACTTAGGCTACTATCAACTGAGAAGAAACAGACTATATAGTAATAATAATTCTCACCAAAAGATAAAAGCAAGTAAAACAATATTATACAACACACAAACAAGAGGCAGAACTATCAGAAAGACAAATGTACTTGATCGATCACACCGGCATGGGGCGAAACAGTAACAAAAGAGGGAAAGAAGCAAAAAAGGAGAAAAGCGAAATTGATACAAGAGCAAAACAGGAATGAAACAGGAGTAAACCACCTGCCAGTAACGAGAACCAATCAGCTGGGGATATAGGAGCGCCATCTGTAGGGAGTTACAAACAGGAGTAAACCACCTGCCAGTAACGAGAACCAATCAGCTGGGGATATAGGAGAGCCATCTGTAGGGAGTTACAAACAGGAGTAAACCACCTGCCAGTAACGAGAACCAATCAGCTGGGGATATAGGAGAGCCATCTGTAGGGAGTTACAAACAGGAGTAAACCACCTGCCAGTAACGAGAACCAATCAGCTGGGGATATAGGAGAGCCATCTGTAGGGAGTTACAAACAGGAGTAAACCACCTGCCAGTAACGAGAACCAATCAGCTGGGGATATAGGAGAGCCATCTGTAGGGAGTTACAAACAGGAGTAAACCACCTGCCAGTAACGAGAACCAATCAGCTGGGGATATAGGAGAGCCATCTGTAGGGAGTTACAAACAGGAGTAAACCACCTGCCAGTAACGAGAACCAATCAGCTGGGGATATAGGAGAGCCATCTGTAGGGAGTTACAAACAGGAGTAAACCACCTGCCAGTAACGAGAACCAATCAGCTGGGGATATAGGAGAGCCATCTGTAGGGAGTTACAAACAGGAGTAAACCACCTGCCAGTAACGAGAACCAATCAGCTGGGGATATAGGAGAGCCATCTGTAGGGAGTTACAAACAGGAGTAAACCACCTGCCAGTAACGAGAACCAATCAGCTGGGGATATAGGAGAGCCATCTGTAGGGAGTTACAAACAGGAGTAAACCACCTGCCAGTAACGAGAACCAATCAGCTGGGGATATAGGAGAGCCATCTGTAGGGAGTTACAAACAGGAGTAAACCACCTGCCAGTAACGAGAACCAATCAGCTGGGGATATAGGAGAGCCATCTGTAGGGAGTTACAAACAGGAGTAAACCACCTGCCAGTAACGAGAACCAATCAGCTGGGGATATAGGAGAGCCATCTGTAGGGAGTTACAAACAGGAGTAAACCACCTGCCAGTAACGAGAACCAATCAGCTGGGGATATAGGAGAGCCATCTGTAGGGAGTTACAAACAGGAGTAAACCACCTGCCAGTAACGAGAACCAATCAGCTGGGGATATAGGAGAGCCATCTGTAGGGAGTTACAAACAGGAGTAAACCACCTGCCAGTAACGAGAACCAATCAGCTGGGGATATAGGAGAGCCATCTGTAGGGAGTTACAAACAGGAGTAAACCACCTGCCAGTAACGAGAACCAATCAGCTGGGGATATAGGAGAGCCATCTGTAGGGAGTTACAAACAGGAGTAAACCACCTGCCAGTAACGAGAACCAATCAGCTGGGGATATAGGAGAGCCATCTGTAGGGAGTTACAAACAGGAGTAAACCACCTGCCAGTAACGAGAACCAATCAGCTGGGGATATAGGAGAGCCATCTGTAGGGAGTTACAAACAGGAGTAAACCACCTGCCAGTAACGAGAACCAATCAGCTGGGGATATAGGAGAGCCATCTGTAGGGAGTTACAAACAGGAGTAAACCACCTGCCAGTAACGAGAACCAATCAGCTGGGGATATAGGAGAGCCATCTGTAGGGAGTTACAAACAGGAGTAAACCACCTGCCAGTAACGAGAACCAATCAGCTGGGGATATAGGAGAGCCATCTGTAGGGAGTTACAAACAGGAGTAAACCACCTGCCAGTAACGAGAACCAATCAGCTGGGGATATAGGAGAGCCATCTGTAGGGAGTTACAAACATCTTGGATTGCAAATGACGCTATTTTGCATACATCCAGATAATTCTGTTTACCTGCCTTCAAATGTTGTGTTATAAGTGGATAACACAACACTTTTAATACATACAGCATACTGTATATTATAGGTAACGCCAACGAACTTGACAACAATCTCGATCCCTGACCTCTTTGTAACTCAAATTAGGGTCTAAAGCAAACAGGTTGTGAATATCCACACATATTTCCTGGTGGACTCTTCCTAAATGGTAGAAACGTCAGCTCGATTGTTTTCATTTATTTTGAGTTATAAGAAGTTAAGGGGTCAAGATTATTTTCAAGTTCGCTGGCGCTACCTTTAGTGATTAGCAAAATAACTCAAAATATACTAGTAAATATACTGGTACAGTAATTGTGAGTGACCGGACAACTCAACCAGTAGCCCATTTAAATCAGTAGCTCTCAATCAGTGCCAGCTCAACCAATAATGTTAGGTTATGTTAGGTAGAGTTAGGTCAGTGCTTAATAATGACACTGGTTTGGTTAGCTCTGATTGATTTGGCACTGGTTGAGATCTACTGGTGTAAATGGTCTACTGGTTGATATGTCCTGGAACCGTAAATATGTAATAATGTTGTTGTAACATATAATTACATTACATAACAATATGTAATAATGTTGTTGTAACATATAATTACATTACATAACAATATGTAATAATGTTGTTGTAACATGTAATTACATTACATAACAATATGTAATAATGTTGTTGTAACATATAATTACATTACATAACAATATGTAATAATGTTGTTGTAACATATAATTACATTACATAACAATATGTAATAATGTTGTTGTAACATATAATTACATTACATAACAATATGTAATAATGTTGTTGTAACATATAATTACATTACATAACAATATGTAATAATGTTGTTGTAACATATAATTACATTACATAACAATAGATAGTAATTCATGAGGCACATTACATCACACTCATAATAAAGGCTTCATTTATGTACTGTACACTGCATTAACCCTTTGAGGATTATGACACATGTTGACAGTTTATTCTGGCTAACATTTGACGATTTTATACAGCTTTAGGAAGGATCTGTGAAAAAGGGTAAAGACTATCTCAATTAACCAATATAATTCTTGTTCTTCTATACTTCTAATGGTTTTGGAGAGAGAGAGAGAGAGAATTAACCACTTTTGTGTAGTGTAATTAAAATTTGCCTTGCATCATAATTATATTAATGTGTGTACATTTACTTATTGTTTAGTTATGTCAATGGAATCAATACCCTCAACCTTAACATTAACCTAACTTCAACCCTTAACCCTTAACTTAAACCTAAACCTTAACCTAAACCTTGTCCCTTAAGCTAAAGAAAATCGTCTAATAATAGCCAGAAAACAAAAGAAATGCAGCATCGTAATCTGAAAGGGTTAAATACACAATAGCTCACAAGGAAAGGTAAACAATATAGTGGCTAATGTAAAAATGTACTTCAAACAATATAGAAGCTTCCAACAAAGGGAAACAAAGAAAGGTGGAGAGAATGCAAGGAGTATAAACTGAAACTGATAAATGGAGAATCTCGGAAAACTGACTTAAATTAAATAGCCAAAGAGACAAAATTATATTAAATGTACACGCAAATACATACCTACACTCTTAACCCATAAACAGCGAGCGTCCTCATATGAGTCTGACACTAGGTGGGCGAGAGTCCTCATAATTATTTGCCATGGCCTAAAAAAAGCCTTTCCAAACATCCCACTGTCACTCAAAACAAAGGAATGTGTAAATATGTGAGATAATTCATCTCCATACAGCCTATCACTACTCCACATGTGTCCCAATTCTCCCCTTCCCCCCCTCAATTATCACCTATTTTTCTCTTATTCCTGTGATTATCGGTTTATTTATGGCGCCAAAACTCCCTACCTGGTTTCAAGGTCGAAAGGGAGGGGTGTGGAGGGAGGAGAGAGAGAGAGACCAGCCCGCACTACCTCCAGTCTCGCTCGAGAGCTCGTGAAGGGAGGTGCAGTTTCGCTCTCTGTCAATTCCATGAATGAACCGCTCGGCAATATTTCGTGTTTGTCACCCCCCAAACACTATTCCCACTTGTTTTATTGTTGTAACATGTAACTATCTTCATATCAAACATAAAATAGGCGCATATGAATAAGTAATAACGATATTTATCGGATAATGACGATTTTCGTCAGCAATTAATTTAATAGCTACGCCCCACACGACGTTTAACGAATCGGAGTCTCGCCGCAGATAGGTTAAGTCAATTTCCTAGTTGAGCGCACATATACACTTAACACATAATATATTCGTTGATAATCACGAGCATATCATGCTTTAATATATAACAAAACATATATGCACCTATTAAATACTTGCATAACGTTACATAAATTACGGTTAAATACACAAAATAATATATGTAAACAAACAGATGCCAGTGTCACTACATGCAGCATCCACGCTTTAACTATCGTCTTCCAGAATAAACAAGACAATATAAATAATACGCAATTAAAGGAAACGAGCAAGGTGTAAAGGGAAAATAAGCCAAGCTAATTATAAAAAAAAAAAAAATTATAAACAAATTTGAATATATTAAGCAATAACTAATAATGTTTAAGGTAAATTAATAAACACGGGAAACAAGGATAAAGGCAGAACCAATTTTGCATGAAAAAAATAAAAAGTATAAACAAAAAATTGGTCTAGTAAAGAGAGCCGATCACCATCCAGGTCTGACCCACCAATCAGAAGAGTTTCAACCATTACCACCGTCATTATTTCACTATTCCATTGTTGTTATTCACTGTCAGTCACAACTTCACCACTGTCACATTCATTATTACTAAATAATCTAAATCTTACCCTATTACTATTTGCTAAACTAACTAGGTAGCCTGTTATATCACATCCACCAATAGATACAGCATCCATATTTATCACCACCAGTATTTCAAATCATCAATATCGCAAATAACTTAAACAAATCGTCACCCATTTAGTCCTTAATCACGACAATCACCACTTCTACAAATAACTATACTCCATCACCAGCCCATTAAAAAAAAAAGAAAAAAAAAATACATTATACCACCACACCACCAAAACTATACCCTCCCATTGTAATTGTACAGCACTAAACCCTCACCAAGCAAATACAAAACATATATTGACAAAACTATTAGACATCAACATGAGAGGGGAATACTTTTTAACCCTTGTCTGGCGGGGGTGGACTTAAGTCGGCCTAGAGAAGAAAGGACTATGTGGCGGGGCCCGACATAAGTCTGTGTGCAATTTTGGAGCAATAATGGCTCTGAGAGAGAGACGAGCGGGTGGAGGAGCGTAGGTTGGCTCATGACCGCTCGGCACGGGTCCCGCGCGACTACTGACATTTACTCCAAACACACCCACACTCACTGCCTCGCTACACAGGGAATTATGTAAGGAAATTACCATATTTTAGGGATTTTGCACTCGTCTTGCACGATCGTTGCAAGAGAACGAGTGGTCGTAGAAGGATGGTTCTGGTGTCATTGGAAAGCTCAATTTATGCCCTTTCAGGGATACATAATTGTATTATGCTCTGGCTCTTGTTTATGCATGAAAACGAGCACGGAAACAAGATCGTTTTAGGGTAAAACCCCCCGCTTGGCAGGTAGTAGAAGTTACCGACCTAGCCGCTCGTAAGGTGTTAAAGAAGTAAAAGAGGCATAGGATAGATAGAATACAAGACAGGACTTCACTAGACAAGAATATATAAGGACGGTACTTTGATACAGTTTCTGGGATGACAGTCTTGGTATCACTGGTACGGTACGGATCATAGTTTCATAGCACAGGAGATGGAGGGGGAGTGCAGGTGTGTGTGTGTGTGTGTGTGTGTTGGGGTGGGGGGGTAGGGAGACGATAGTGGTATAGCATGAGATCAACAAGGGGAGAGGTAGGGTGGCACTAGGTGACACGTGCGGTTGGGTGGGTGTAATGATCGTGTAGTAAACCTGTAATACATGTGTGTGGGGTGACCTTGGAGTGAAGTGTAACGTTACTGACCAAGGTAACATTAAGGTCTGTCCTGTCTGAACAGACCGATATAGTACATCAATATATAGTTAACACAATAGACTAATGTGTGTAGTATAAGGTAGTGTACAGTGTGCAATCCCGATCACAGGTTATAGACTCAACCCTAACGTATGTTATGCCTTCTGTTTCATTCAAACAAACATCCCTCTAAATACAACTGAACAAATATGAATATACAGGATTGATGTGTATACTTAAAACACTAGTATTTTATTGTTACCAGAGAAAATACCCCAAACTGAAATTATAGAGTAAGGACACACCCCTGACCATGACCGTGACTGTACAAACACATTAAACTGCCAGGAGAAAGAATGGGTAAGCTCAAAGTAGTATATCATTGTAAAGCGCCACAACATTCCTAACATCACTTTCCTGGCTTTGATGATAAATAATCGGTTTACAATTAATGTCAAAATGTGTAAGTACATATTTTACTAAGTACCAGTATATTGTACTGCATGTGACTAAATAAATGGTTGACGTAAATGTTTTATCACGAGACACTGATAATTATGAATATAAATATATACAGTATATATATATATATATATATATATATATATATATATATATATATATATATATATATATATATATATATATATTTATATATATATAAACTATATATATATATATATATATATATATATATATATATATATATATATATATATATATATATATATATATATATATATATTGTTTCAGGAATGAGTAACATAAGATCATATAATAGTACATGTAAATACACACAATGTTACTACATTAATCACAATATAAGTAAACACAGAGATGTTAATCTCGAAACACTAACTAATATCCTGATGGTAAACTGGCAACTGTGAGGTAGCTAGCGGAGCGAGGTAAATATAGATTACTGCGGAGGCATATGCGGCATGCGCAGTGATAAGGTTATATGCAAATTAGGATATTAAATGATATGTGAATAACTTTTACATTAATTCAACGAATAGAAGATATAAATCTTACTTAACTCAAAGAGTCACAATAATGAATATAAATTCAATGATGGAGTAAATAATTATAATAGTCTGTTTGCGAGACTGAAATTCTCGTCGGGTGAGAAGTTAATGCGACGTGAATGATAGGAGTGTAATCTTTATCTCAAACAATGCTTAAACTGAGTTTGAAGTCAGGAAGCGTAATCTTTAGAATAGTCTAACTAGGAGACTGATAAATAAACACTCTCTGTGAACAACTTATACATGCAATCACGTACCCAGCTAATAATAACACATATAACAAGATCTGATTGAGCGTTCACTGGAATTTATGTATAAATTGCATGTATATTTCCCGAACAAATATATGTATAGTTCTTATCCGGAATATAGGAAACTATATTCCAAGAATTATATATATATCAATCCCACGTATAGAGTATGTTCTGTTCTCTCAAAAGAGTGGCGATAGCTAGGAAAAAGAGAGAATTAATAATCTCTAATATGACGTTAAAATGAACACTAACATATCTCATTAAACCCTTCGCAAATAATCATCAAAACACTTTATCGAACAAGAAGCACTTAATTGATTCAGGTAGAGAAGGAGGAGCCCATGAGAGGATCTGGGCGCACGTGGCGACTGAGGACGTTGTCCAATCCTGTTGACACTAGGGTATGTCCTCTTCACACACTCTCACTAGAAGATACACTTTCTAGCTCGCCAACGCAACTTCTTCGGGATCACTAACACTGTCTTTGGTGATACTTTTAAGGAGATTTTGGCTAACCCCTACAGAAGTATGTTTCCGAATCGATAATTCAGCTATTAGGCACGTTCGCCCAGAAGGGAGAGGTACCTGAAAGTGAATTCGATTTTGCCTACCAAACTCTTGGCTCGGGCAGGTAATATTCCGTTTTAATTCAGGTGTACAGGTGTGGCGTTTCGGAATATGAGAGGCATGCGAAATACATTTTTTTTTATTATTGCAGAGGTTATTAAGGTTCTTAAAATTATAGTACATATATCATTACAAAGGTGAATACATTCTTTATTTATTAAAATTAATTTGATGGATGAAGAAGCTTTGATGTATGGATGAGAAATGAATTTATGTTTTGGCTGTATACAGGCATTTTGGGTGTGATATGGAATGAATTTATGATGAGGGGGAATATGAGGATTTCACATGTTTATCTCCTTAGTCGTCGTCGTTGTATGCATGATGTTCAGGTTGGAAATGCGGGAATTGAGAAGGTTGGTGTCGCATTCACATAAACATTTCTTCGTTGTAGTCCAGATCCGGCTCGGGCAGGGGAATCTCACCACGGGTAGGGAGCGGCCCGTTTTGACCAGGTGGGTCCAGGTCGTGAGGGCTGGGGAGCAGCCGTGTTGGTACGCGCAGGTACTGTGGTGCTTTTTACCTTTCTGCTGGGGGTGGGGGGACTTGCTGATTTTCTTCGCTCTGCATTTAATGGAAGCAATGCGGCATTGTGGTTGTTGCTTCTCCTCTTGATACGGCAGCAGGTTCCTGGTTTGTTTTGGCTCATGTTGGTCGGGCCCCGTCATCTCATATATATATACTGTATATATATTATATATTTATATATATATATATATATATATATACTGTATATATATTATATATTTATATATATATATATATATATATATTCTATCTATATGCCCAGACCCAATCCCCACTTTTCCTTTGTTTTTTATATACAGTATATATATATATATATATATATATATATATATATTATGATCACACACGCACGCGCACAATCCCTTAAACAAACATACTCACATATAGCCTACAAGCCAACACACACATACATACGCATATACATAACTAAAATTACAATTAGAAAAGCATAACTCTGACAAAAGCATAACCCTAACACAGGTATAACCCTTCAATGTAGCCAACAACAACACCGTGTAGCCAACATATTGACTCTCAATGAGATCAATGCAATTTGATTAAACCAACGCTACACATTTATACGAATCCATGATAATATTGACATTAATAAAACAATAAGTAAATGTACACACATTTGAATAAATGCAATGGCAAATGAAATTAACATTCACAAACGTGGCTAATCTCTCTCTCTCTCTCTCTCTCTCTCTCTCTCTCTCTCTCTCTCTCTCTCTCTCTCTCTCTTTCTCATATTATGCTGTTTCTCTATTTCTAAATACTGTACATCATGTCTGTTTTTTTTTAACTTGGTTTATTTTGATGTGGGCTTGTTTCTCTCAATTAAAGTATGTTCTTCACACTACAAAAACGTGGCTAATTCTCACTCTCTCTTTCTCTCTCTTTCTGCTGAACACACACGCCGGCGCACACTACAGTTAAAGTAATAGCAACGAAGAAAAGTTAATTTACAAAGGCATAACAAACGGTTATGTGCAAATTGTTAAAGCGGCCACTGCTATCGTTGACTGGATGTAAAGGTATATATCAAACACACACACACACACACACACACGCCGTGTCTCTCACTCTCTTCCTCTCCCCTCCATCATGGAAGATACTATGAGAACGTTACAGCTATTTGACTATCAATTGCTTTGGCCTCTGATTTCAGTCATAATATCGGCAGCATCGGGAAGTCAAACTACACAATATTAATACAATGCTTCAATATGGCTGTGAAATCCCGATGACACGGTACAAGAGGCGGGGACATCGAGTTGGAAGCTAATAAAGGAGTATGTGTACTGTACATATTGAGGTGTGATAGGGATGGCTTGCAGCCTTAGCTGATCATGAACTAGAGGAGGACAGGTGTTAACAGGTGTACAGTTGGCCACAGGGAATTATAACCACCTAGTGATTTGATAATTACATGGTAGGACAAATAGTATTAGCGAGTTAGGTGTGTAGTTTCCTATTCAGTAATTACTCTGCATGATCAATTAACTGTTTAAAACAAATTATGGGGATATTGTAGACACTAATCGAGCAGAGCAATACCCAAGGGAGACCTCATATATAGGCATGTGATAAGGATGTGCTAACTCACACAAACACCTCCTCCTCATATTCGTTTCACTAAACTAAACAATCACACCACACTTCTTTCCAGTACACCAAACAAACATTTAAAATAGCTACTATTAATTTTCCAACTTTCGGGGAGACGCTTGTTACAAACAGCTTTGCCTTTTGTCTCCTTCATACACATAGGAAAAAGTTGTCAAGGGGAGTGTGTTCATTATGGTACAGGTGTGTATAATATATTATTGTGAATTATGAACCGGTACTGAGGGTAACAAGTTGTTCATACCATCTATCTATTTATCTTCGCTGACGCCGTGATCCCCGAAGGGATGGCCACGAACGAAACGACTCCATGCACCTCTGTCCCCAGTCAGTCAGCGCCTCTCCTCCCACCCAGCACAACCTTCATTCATATGCTTCTTCACTCCATCCTTCCACCTCTCTCTCGGCTTACCTCTTCCTCTCTGTCCTTCCACTTCGCTCTCGTACACCCTCTTAGTCATTCTCTCGCTTCCCATATGCTACATGTGGCCAAACCATCTCAAGGTGTTCCTTTTCACACTTTCCAGCACATTTACCTCCATGATACGTGGTCAGCTCACAGAGTTTTGCGCTAGGGCACCTAAGACAAGGAAGCGTTTTTGTATCCCTGGTGGTGGTGTGGACGACGTAGTTGCAGCAGTTGACGAAGTATCAAAGCTGGCCCCTGCTAATACAATGTACGTCATCCACGTTGGATCCAACGATGTACAGCGAACCCGGTCGGAAGATTTGCTTTTAAAGTACCAACAGCTGATCAAGTCGTTTAAGGAGAAGTCATCAAGGATCATCGTCTCAGGATTCGTCCCCCAGCTCGGTGTAGAGAGCCGATTTTATAACATAGCCTCCAGCACAAATCGTTGTCTAGCAAACCTCTGCAGGAAGGAGAACGTGGGATTCGTCGACACCTGGGACAATTTCTACTACGATGACTATTTGTTTTCGGACGATGGAGTTCATCTGAACCAGGTGGGAGCAGCACGTTTTGGGTGTCTTCTCAACGATGCGGTGACGGATTTTCGGAGAAGAAATCGACTCAGCACAGGACAACCAGGAAGGAGGACCGAAGACAGCGAGGACGGCAACCTACAAAAGAATTAAATACTAATCCGTCAAGAACCGCGAATTTGGATAAAGCTCCACCAACACGACCCAAATTCAAAACCGCCAGGGATAACGACCGAGGACCGAGGACAGCCATGAATGTAAATGTAGATCCGACCAGAACCAAAAATTCGATGAAAGAACGTTCTGTGAGTTCTAAAACCGCAACTTTAAAGGTTTTCTATGCAAACGCTCGTAGCATACGCAATAAATTTTCAGATTTAGAGGAACTAGTGTTTACAGAAAATTATGATGTGATTGGCATAACAGAATCTTGGCTCAATACCGAAGATAGAGACTTTTTAGCAGAGTATTCACTTCCCGGTTATATAATGTTTGAGAACAGCCGAATAAATAAAAATGGAGGTGGCGTTTTATTTTATATCAAAAAAAGTCTTAACCCGACCCTCGTGTCAAAACCTCAAATTGTGAACGTCGACACATCTTTTGTGCTAATAAAGAATAATAAAGGTACAAAAATAATACTTGCGTTAATATACAGACCTCCAGCTCAACCAGTGCAAACTGACCGAGAAATTTACGAACAAATTGCAGATGTAAGTAACTCACAAGATACCGTAATTTTTGGCGACTTTAATTTACCTGTGACCAAGTGGGGCGATACTCTTACTTCACACTCCGGACATGACTTGTATACGAACTTGCAAGAGAGTTAGCTTTATAAATTTGTTCGAACGCCGACCCGTGGTAATAACGTTCTTGACATTGTACTTGCAACAAAAGAAGAATTGATAGAGAATTTGAATGTTGGTGATGAATTCAGTAACAGCGACCATCGTACGATAACTTTCACTTTAAAGTTTACTAGTAACGAACCAAATAGTAGCATTGAAAAAGTCCCTAATTTCAAGAAAGCAAACTTCCATAAACTTAGAGCTATGTTTAAAGAAACTGACTGGAGCTTTTTAATTAACAATAACGACATAAATACATCTTGGAAGTTATTCGAAACCACTTACCTAAAAGCAGTGCAAGACTGCATACCATCGAAAATACGGCGTCCAGGCCATAATAATAAGCCCAAATGGTGGAATAAAGATATTTCAAACTGCCTGCTTGCTAAAAATTGTGCTAATGATAGATTAAAATCCTCACAAAATGACGAAGAACGGGTGAAATTTGTAGAGCTACGACGCAAAGCCAAAAAGTTAATTAAGCAGAGTAAAAAGACCTTAGAGTTACATATTGCGAATCAAAGTAAAACAAACCCGAAAGAATTCTATAGTTATATCAGAAAGAAAAAAGTAGTTACTTCAACTGTTGGACCATTTGTCGATGAAAATGGAGAATACACCAAAGACGAAGTACAAATGAGTAATGCCCTCAATACCTTCTTTGCATCAGTTTTTACAACAGAAGACCTCAGTGATATCCCTACACCATCGCCGATTCAGATTGATAATTCAGATGTTCTAAGCAATATCACCGTTACAGAGAGAGAAGTATTGAATTGTTTAGATAAACTCAAGGTAAATAAAACGCCAGGACCTGATACAATCTCGCCTAGAGTTCTAAAGGAAGCTAAGGATGAGCTCTCCAAACCACTGACATTACTATTCAATAAATCCTTGCAGTCTGGAACTATGCCTGGTCAGTGGAAGCTAGCCAACGTAACACCGATATTCAAAAAAGGCAGCAAATCCCTACCCAGTAACTATCGTCCAATTAGCTTAACCTCAGTTGTATGTAAAATGCTAGAAACGGTCATACGAGACAGACTCGTAAATCACTTAGAAGAAAATAACATACTTAAAGATACTCAACATGGCTTTCGTAAAAAACGTTCCTGTTTAACAAACCTCTTAGACTTCTTCCACGATATCCTCAACCTCTACGATGAGAGTAAAGCTGTAGATATTATATACCTTGATTTTCAAAAGGCCTTTGACAAAGTTCCCCACAAACGTTTACTGCTAAAACTAAAAGCGCATGGAATACAAGACGGTGTGTTGAAATGGATAGAAAATTGGCTCAGCAACAGAAAGCAAAGGGTAGTCATAAACGGTAAGGCATCTAAATGGACCAATGTAAATAGCGGGGTACCCCTGGGATCGGTACTAGGACCAATTCTCTTTCTAATTTACATCAACGACATAGATGAGGGTCTCACCTGTACAATCTCAAAATTTGCTGACGATACAAAAATTGCAAATAGCGTACTCTCAAAAGAACAAGTTGACGATATGCAACACAATCTAGATAAATTGTCATGTTGGGCCCAAATTTGGCAAATGAGTTTCAATGCGGATAAATGTAAAGTACTACATGTCAGATACCTAAATGAGAAAGCAAACTATTCGATGAATGGCACTCAGCTTAAGAATGTAAACAGAGAAACCGATCTGGGAGTAACAATATCGAGTAACCTAAAACCGAGTCAACAATGTTCAGAAGTTGTTAAGAAGGCAAACAAAATAATTGGCTTTATAGGCAGGTCATTTGAGCATAAATCCAAAGAAGTTATCCTAACCCTTTACAATTCCTTAGTCCGCCCTCTTCTGGAATACTGCGTTCAATCCTGGTGCCCTTATTACCAAAAAGATATAAACAAGCTAGAACGAGTTCAACGTAGAGTTACCAAAATGATACCTAGCCTAAAGAACAAACCATGCGAAGAGCGTCTTAGAGAATTAAATCTATTTCCTTTAACCCAGCGCAGATTAAGAGGTGACTTAATTCAAGTGTTCAAAATCATCAAAGGCATCGACAATATGAACTGTAGTAAGTACTTCACTATCGACCAATCTAATTACACGCGGGGAAACGGTTGCAAAATTATTGGTAAATCTTTTAACTCGCACGAATCTAAGAATTTCTTCTTCAATCGAGTTGTCTACTTGTGGAATGGGCTTCCCCGAGACGTTATAGACTGCATCACCGTTGATTCATTTAAACTCCGCCTAGACAAATATCTCTCATCAAACCCGCGACTGACTGCGTTTGTAAATGAATAACTTTATTTTATCCCCCCCTCAGTTACTAACCCATCTGTCCTCTACTAACTTCCTAATCCTGCCACGGACATTAGTTCCAGGACAGTAATTCCCTTTCCAATGTTCCCTTACCCACTCTAAACCACTGTTTGGACACTTGATCCTCAGTGTTTTGGAGGACAAGCAACCTAGAAGGGTCACTAGACCTGTTGTTGCTTGATTTCCTTTGTACTCCTTTGTACACCACACCTCCCTCTTACTTCCTTATTCGTCTGTCTATCCCTCCATGTAACTCCGCACGCACTTCTCAAGTAACTCATTTTCACCCCTCTCACTCTTGGTCTGAGTCTGTCCACCAACGTCCATGCTTTGTTTCTGTAAGTCAATGATGGGATTACCACACTGTCATGCAAGGACTTCTTCACTTCCATACTGACCACCCTATTTCTTGTTACTGCTTTCAGCTTTCCTACAACCCTCTTCCCCTGTTGCACCCCCTCTCGCACTTCTTCATCCATACTCCCATCTTTACTCAGCACACTGCCCAGATACTTAAATAACCTGACAATCTCCATTGCCTGACCGTTCAACTTCACCTCACACTCTGTGGCTTCAACCCTTTCGAAGACCATAACCTTGCTCTTCCCTGCACTTACCTTCAGATTCCGTTTTTCGCACACTGTTCCAAACATATTTACCAGACCCTGCATCTCCCATTCATTATCAATCATCAGAACTGTATCATCAGCAAACAGCAGTACAGGTAGCTTCAACTTGTTTCCCTCCCTTATCAGCGATACACCAACATCCACTGCTCTTCCTTGTATTTCTTTCATGACTCCATCCATATATACAGTAAACAACCACAGGGACATCACACACCCCTCTTTCAACCTAACATTCAGATCAAACCACACGTACTGCCACCTTTGCACCCTCATACATGCTCTTTACTGCGTTCAGCAACTTGCCATCTACTCTGTAAATTCTAAGTACTTTCCACATTCCTTCTTTATCCACTCCTGGCCTTCTGCAAGTCCATAAAGGCAACATACAGCTTTTGTTGTTTTTCCAGACATTTCTCCTCAACACATTTCAGAGTAAAAATCTTCATCTACACATCCTTTTCCCTTGCTAAAACCGCCCTGCTTGTCACTTATCCATTTCTCCGTTCTCGCTTTATCTCTCTCAATCACTATCTTACACTACTGTACACCTTCCCTACTACGCTAAGAAGACATATTCCTCGGTGGTTACCACACACTCCTCTTTCCCCTTTACCCTTATATAGGAGGACTATTATGCCTGTCTTCCAGTCATCAGGGGCACTCCCCTTCTCCCATGCTAGTTTACACATTTTCCATACCCATTTGATTACTATCTCACCACCTTAACTCAGCATTTCCTCACACACTCATCTATTCCTGGTGCTGTCCCCAACTTCACTCTTTTCATGGCTTCACACACTTCTGCCCTCCTGATCCCCACCTCCTCCTCCACTCTTCTCTTCTTCTCCCTCCCATACCCCATCCAACTATGTTTGCTGGCGCTTCATTCCTTACATTCAGCAATTCGTTGAAGTACTCCCTCCATCTTTCGACTCTCTCTTGCTTCTCGGCTAGCACTCGCCCATTCTTATCATTCACACCCTTACTATTTCCCTTGCTACCCTCCCTCACTTTCTTGACTTCTTTCCAGAACAGTTTCTTACACTCCCTCCATTTTACACTCAGATTCCTTCCAAATTCCTCATCTGCTCTTCTCTTACTTTCCTTCATTACTCTCTTCACCACTCTCTTTTTCTTCAAGTACCTCGTTCTTTTCTGTCTCTCCAAATCTTCATTCCCTCTACTACCCAACCACTCTCTATACGCTTTCTTCTTGTCTTCAACAGCTATTTTTACTTCTTCCGTCCACCATGCTGTACCCTTCACTCCCCTCCCTCTTCTCCTTACTCTACACACCTCCTCACGTGCTGCACAAATTTCTTCCTTAAACACACCTCCTCCACTTCCTCCATGCCTTCCAGGTCAAACCTACCTAGACCTATTCGTCTTTCTACTGCTCTCCTGAACTCTTCCTTGATCTCCTTCTCCTGCAACCTCTCCACCCGCTTCGCTATTCCACCTTCCTCTCGCCTCCCTCCAGCTCTCCTCATCCACCTCTTTTATATCCTAATTTTAGCTACTACTTCATAATGGTCAGACAGACCCTCTCAATACCTCTATACACCCTAGCATCCAGCACAGATTTCTTCATTCGTTCATCCACACATATAATCAATCAGTTCCTTTCGTTCCACCACTGTCTCATCCTTCTTCCTCCACACCCCTTTCCATGTGTACTTGTGTATCATTCTGTGTCGGAAGAAAGTGTTGGCTATCCACAGCTTCCTCCCCACACATACGTCCACAAGTGCACTACCATTCCCATTCACCTCTGACGGTACACCCAACCCTCCCACCACTCCATCAACTTTCTTATCACCCATCCTTCCCACGCCTCCACATTCATCCAGAACTCCTCTTTCTCTCATACAGTTTTATCCTCTGTCGGAGCATACACACACACAACCACCGACGTTTGTATTCCTACTTTCATTCTTACCCACACAATCCTCGAACCCACAGACTCATAGATGCGTATATTGGTTTGTTGTGAATGGTGCACAGGTAGTAATGGTAACAAGTATATATATATATATATATATAATAAGAGTGCAATGTATGACTTATGTATTGGAGCTGTATATTACATATTTTATTCGGTATGTACAGTACAAAGGAAAAGGCAAATAGACAAAATATGTTGTGGAATTAAAATATAAATAATCATAAGAAGGAATAAACATACATTTTGGTGTGTACTACACTGATAATTAGTTATATATATGAAGAAACATCTGTCAGTCGGCACCCAATCCCAATGAAATCAATTGGAAACGAGAAAAAGGGTCACCGGAGTATTAGCTAAATACTAAGAACAGAAGAACATAATCAAAGCAAAATTAATAAGTTGAAAGGACACCAAAATGTTATAGTTCACACTCCCTCATATAATAAACAAATAATACAGTACCGTACTTTCTGAAGGTAAACATGTCAAGGAACTATTTTTTAAAGTTAATATAGAGTCAAAACAAAAGTGAAAATTATAGGTTTAACTCCTGTAAGGAGATATAGAAAACCTAATATTTAGTAGTGGCCCCGTAATCATTGACGAACATGCCTATTACACAAGGCACCCTCTTCAAACACTCATCCGCCGTAGTTTTGAATCTACCGCACAGAGCATCTAAAATATAAGGAGCCTTCATCATGAGCGCCCGCGACCTCACTCATGGCTTCAGTCATTATGAATTGGGTTCTCACTACGAAAAAACTTCGTAAAAAATAAAAACAAAAAGAAAATAAGAATAACTATTCAATTAGCTTTCCATAATATCGTGGATGTACTTGTGTGGATCTTTGACCAGACGCTGACTCAGGCGTCATTCTTCCTTCACTGACATATCAAGTAAACCAAAATCCTTAATACATCAACGAATGGGAAGGGGATGGTCGGGAGGGCCCCAGTCGTCAATGATTACGGGGCCACTACTAAATATTAGGTTTTTTATATCTCCTTACAGGAGTCAAACCTATAATTTATTAGTGGCCCCTCCATCATTGACGAACATGCCTGATTTCTAAGACTGGAGGGGGACATTCGTAATCATATCATAACTCTAGAAAAGCAGATAATCAAACAACCACATAGTATTCTTACTTTGAAAAAAAAAATTTAATGGCGCAGCACATATATACAAAAAGGGGGTCAAGCAGGGACGTGCTTCAAAGAAGCTTGCTTGATACAAAAGGTTAACTCTTGAGACTCTGCGAACAGATCTGTAAGTTAAAAAGGCACCCCTCTCAACATAAGTGGTGAAAAATAAAAACTTATAAGTTTACATGTGCACATATAACCCCATAATACTCGTGGAAGTATTTTGCAAAATATATCCAATACTTAAAACTAAATTGCTTTTACAGCCAAAACTATTATAACAACACTGTTGTTTGTACTAACATTGTACTAGCACAATTTCCCGCCCTGAATAGAACAGAGAAATTTTCATATCACATTACTCATACTCGTATCACATCTCTTTATACTCCGCCGGGGTCTAGGGTGTCCTATGTTACACTGACTGCACCCCCCCCCCCCCCTTTCCTTGAAATTAAAACAAAAAGTGACTTAAGGGCCACCTAGACCCTCTGCCTTAAAGCTATACATGGCAAGGAAGGTTTGTCTAGAGCTACTGACAGGTACCGAGTCAAAACGTATGATTAGAGGCCCACAAATGCGTGGACGTAATATCTTCCACAGAAAAATTCTTAAGGAAACACAAAGAGGCTGCCCATTTGCGTAAATCGTGGGCCCTACCCACAACGCCGGGATTACTCTCTTTAATGACCTCGACCAAAAGAGAAGCCAATCTACGCTTCAGTAAGCACTTACCCGTACTTGCCACCCATAAAGCACCTTGGGGGTTTAGAGGAGCTACCCTCAAATATTTGGTTAGAGCTTGCACTGGACATAAATTATGGTGCACCTTTCCCCTTTTCAACGCCGGTACAGTGAACTCAGAAAACACGTGTGCACTGTGCTCATTCTTGGCTACAAACCCTGGGGAAGGTGCAATGTGAATACAATCATTAAGCCTACCAAACCTGAGGCAATTAGGTGTGTTGCTCATCGCCGCCAGCTCTGACACTCTGTTCCCTGTGGCCAAAGCCAAAAGGAATACCGCCTTTTTTAAGAGTAATGTAAAATCTGCAGTATTTTGGTACAGACGGGAGTGAAGTAATGACAATGCTTTGTCCAGAGACCAAGTAGGCATGAGCTGACGGGGAGGTAGACGGAGTTTAAAACATGCCCTCATAATACCTGTTTCCTCCGCAACTGGTATGGAGAGACCGGTAAGATCCCAAAATGGTATTCTAATCGCTGTTAAGTGATTTTTTAACGTTACCACAGATAAACGTTTCTGCTCAAACAGATAATTTAAATAATTAAAAACTAAAGCCACCGAGGGCACCGTTTGTTCTGTTCTAAGGATCCAAGAAGTAAAGGCTTGCCAATGCGATTGGTACTGTCGTTTTGTAGACTGAGTATATTGATTCAATAATTTATTGGTCACCGCTCTACCATACGGTGCTAGCCACTTGGCCTCCTGAATGTCCATAATGCAAAAGTCAGCGAGGTCGCTAGGTTGCCAATCGTGTCTAAGTGGAAAAACCCGACCTGGAGCGACACCGGGTCCGGGCACCACGTTTTCAATTGCTGGTACCACAACTGCGCCGGCCACAGGGGCGCGATTATCGAGACTAAGCCCCGATAACCTCGTAGTTTGTTTACTACATGGCACATTAGAGACGCGTCTGGCGGCGGAAACAGATAGATGGAACTCCACCTGTTCCAGTCTGTCACCAGGGCGTCTGGCCCCCCTGCCGGCGTTATCGTCCGGCGGGTGAGGTATAGTGGGAGTTTGTGAGTCTCCTTGGACGCGAACAGATCCACTTGTGGATGGTAAAGCTCTGCAATCATTTGGTTGAAAATGGGTTGCTTGAGCGCCCTTTCTACTGTTGTGCTCTGTCTCCGAGACAGAGCGTCTGCCCAGACGTTTGCTACGCCTGGGAGATAAGATGCATGAAGATGAATGTCCAGCCTGTTGGCTAGAGTAAAAATCTTTTCTGACACGTTTAGCAACTTCCGAGATCTCGTTGACCCTTGTTTCTGAATACAGTGTACCGCATTCAGATTGTCCATTCTGAAGGCCACCGACTTGCCCCGTAAAGTAGAGCCGTGAGCCTGAAGGAAATATAAGGGGACTAGTAATTCCTTGACATTGATGTGGGAGATTTCGAAATGGGACCAAAGCCCTTGACCCTGGTGCCCTTGGTTTGACTGAAAACCCCAACCTATCGTTCCTGACGCATCCGTGTCTACCCATACCGTCGGCGGAGGAGAGGTCCATGACATTACCGAGTGCAACATTTCCCTCGTCGCCCAGACCGCTAGTAAGTTGTGGATTAATTTTGGTATGGGCCATAATTTTGTCGCCGGCAATAGCGGATAATATCTGTTGCCCTCCAATATTAAACGCTTTACTTTCAACCGGCCCAACATTACCGTTAGTTGAATCCAGTTGAGAGAGCCGACCAGAGACTCCCAGATTCTGCGTGTCGTAGTCAGACTGTGAAGGAACCTGAACAGTTTCCTGCGAAATCTGTTCCGATTGTCCACACTCTGACTCAGAGTGAGAGTAGCTGTGTCCCAAACCAGCCCTATCCACTGAACTACTCATGAGGGAACAAGGTTTGACTTTACCAGATTTACCTTGAACCCTAGAGTTTTGACATGTTTTAATGTTATGTTCACATGATTTATGCATACTTGCTCTGTCTGTGCCACCACCAGCCAGTCGTCTAGGTACCATAAAATCCTGATCCCTTGTTGTAACAATGGCATCAGTGCTTGCCGGACTAATTTCGTGAATAAGCGAGGCGCCAGGTTCAAACCGAATGGCATCCTCTGAAAGACATAGTTTTGATCCCTGATCCGTAAGGCCAGAAATCTTTGAAATCTTTTGTTTACCGAGACGTGCCAATAAGCGTCTGTCAGGTCTAAGGAACACATCCAACCTCCCGGCGGAAGTGTTAGCCTGATTTGGTGCACTGTTAACATCCTGAATGACTCGTTGTGAATGTGAAGGTTCAGATACGACAGGTCTACAACGGGTCTCATCTGAATACTGTCCCTTTTGGGAACCAAAAATAGCTTGGATGTGAAGACTGGGTAATTTTGAGGGACCGGGATGATGACATTCTTGGCTATCATTTCCGTGACCAGTGACTCCACCTCTAAAGAAACTAGATTCGCCGTTGTCGGCTGACGTAAACGAGGTCGCCGGAGCCACTGCCAAGTGATGCCTTTGCGTGCCACCATCCTTGCCCAAGTGTTTAACGGCCATGCTTGGTGACACGTTCGGAACGACCCAGTTAGCAGACAAGGGTTCGCCGGCTGTACTACCCTCGGATCCACCCGCTTTAAGACCGGCCCCGGGAATGAGAGAGACATTAGTTTTTTTATGGTGGTGGAGGTGGTGGTGGTGGACGCTTCGCCGGCTGGCTGGCGTTGGCAGAAGACGTGCCCTGACCTGGTTTATTATAGCCTCGTCCTTTCTTACCTGTAAACTTACCCTGTTTGTACCTGTACTGACCTTGAGTGGAGGAGGACTTAGGTAGATGAAAGGGCTTAGATCCCCCCGGCTGTGCTTTTGCGACTGGCTTGGGTTCGGGGAAGTTAAAGGCAGGTTTTCTAGAAGGGGCGGGACTATGTTTAAAGGCCTGAGCCATATTAAAAACAGTTCTCCATACCTCAGGGGACATTAAAGAGGGAGTGAGCACTGGTGACATGACCACCTGATTCGCAATACGATCAGGAAGCCGCCGTACTAAGGACATCCTGAGATCTTGTCGTGCTCGCACCGCCTCATGCAAGGCTGTGCGGATGTCACCCAATGACTGAATTGACGACTGAAGGAGCAGTCGCCGAGACAGTTCAACCGATCTTCTAGCATCCGCGTCTGCGATTGCCTGAGTGGACCGGAGCATCAATTTAGCCACCTGTTGCGTCACAATGTACTGTGAGAACAGGCGAAATGCTTTCCCCCGTAGCCTAAATTCTCGGTCTAGGTGAGTAGGGGTAGGGGTAGTGAAAGGATCCTTGAGTTCACATAAATTGATTTTGGGGGCAGCTAAGAAATCAAACAAAGCCGAAGGGACTCCGCCGGCAGAACACACTGGCATTGAAAACCAAGAATGTCTGTCCTGAGGGATCTGGTGGGAAGTTTTTGAGGTGAAGGTGGTCGCAAAGTTCTGAGCCTCCGTCTCCCAATCCACCCAAGGTCCCGGACCCAACTGCCCCTCCTTCAAAACTGGATTAGCGGCCGAGTCTGTGACAGTTCGCAAATCAAGTTCGGGTGTGAGGGTTGACAGTGTCTTTATGTCATTAAAACCATCATGCTTGGACCAGTCAGAAAACAGTTTCGAAGCTGAGGCAGGGGGCAGGGCAGGTTTAGCAGTATAAACAAAATAGTCCTGGTGATAATAATTAGGAATGGCCTTAACATTAACATCTAGTACATTCCCCAAAGTATCCAAGGCCCTTAATTTTTTAGATTTATTGCCTTGTATTACCCACTTACGTGGGACCGGAAGTTCCCCTGACAAAGGTAGGTTTAGCGACCCATGGATTAGTGGGGATCAAGTGAACCCATGACTCATCTGGGCCATACAGTAAGGGCATAGCTACCTTTCTCATAGGTGCTCTATCTAAAGGGGGTAGATTGACATCCGTTATAACCCTTACATTCGAAGTAGTCAGTGCCGCCGTAGCAGGCCTAGTGACCACCGATGGTGATATAGAGGGAGGGTGAGGGATCTGAGTCAAAGCAATAGAAGTCATCAGAGGCCGGTCGTTAGAACCTGTGATAGGAGCTCCCGGGTCCACTGTAGGAGTCTCCGGCTGTTGGGCAAAAAATTTAGTGAGGGCATTAACTAGCAGCCCATCTATTTCCTCTGCTGTGACAAATTTATTCGATGATGAACTCAAGGGTGAATCATTACGATCCTGTGCGGCGTCTAAAACTGACCCTGACTCCTGCACTTCCATATATGAGATAATAGATACATCGTCTTTGTCATCCGGCTCACCACGAGAGGATTCCGCCGAAGCCGGAGTCTCATCTTGTTGTAAAGACAAGTCAGGAATAGATGATGGGATCGCCGCGTCCCGGTGGACATCAGCCACTGTTTGTGTAGTTATTCCCACCTTTCCAGGGAGCACCCGCCGGGCGTGAATATTAGTTTAAAAAACTGTTAACCTCAATTACGCCTTAAGCTGAAGGCGGCGATACAAAACGTATCCCTCAATTGTCTGGTTAACTAACTGAATTGAAAATTCGTTATTCCCACCCTTCCAGGGAGCACCCGCCGGGTGTGAAGAATAATATAAACACGTTAACCCCAATTGTGCCTTAATTCGCCGTATGTCGAAGGTGAAGCACAATGCATCCCTCAAAGTCTGGTCAACTAAACTGAATTTCTATTGTAAATTCGTTCATCCCACCCTTCCAGGTTGCACCCGCCGGGTGATTTAACGTTAACCCCATCCAATCCTATCCCCACTTCTTTGTAAAAGATTGCCGGGGAGGAAAAACAACAACAGATTAGGTTTTTTATTGGCTTTGCAAAACCGAAAAAACTACAAACACGTGTCCGTATGAACACTGTTAGATGGGTACAGCCATCCCGCCGGCATTCATAAGGGGCCTGAAACAGGCACCACAGAGACACAGTCTTGGGGAGCCACAGACACCCACTCGCCGGGGAAACAAGCCTGTTTTTAAACCACGCGTGGCTAAAACTCGGCAACCAGCCGGGTTTTTCATGGTGTAACCGAGAAAAACCCGCCGGAAATAACCCACCCCGTCCAGATACCATCTGAACGCAAAAACAGGACCGAGGCGTAGCCAAAACACAACTAACGCCGGGCCCAACATAGTCCGAGGAATTAGCCAATACACAACTAAACCAGGACACATACATAGTCCGTGGAATTAGCCAATACACAACTAACCCAGGACACACATGACACAGTAGTACATATTTATAACATAAATCAATAACACTTGTACATGTGGCAAAGCTACGAGAGGCTGGCTAGGCCTAGGCAGACGGACATAAAAGTAATCATGTCGTAATATAAACAAAAAGCACTGAATTATATCACAACAGGAACCACCGTCAACACACCACTGTAGCAAACACTTCCGGCAAAGGGAAGAACTGACTCGGGACCCAGAAAAAACTTCACTATGTGAAGAAAAATACGCTGGGAACGTCAGTAAAAATAAGCTACCTCATCAGAAAGATAAAAGGAAGCAATAATAACGCGTAATGAAAGCCGCCTGCATCACAAAGCTAGCTAACAGTGAAAAACTTCACAAGTCCACAACAGGACCACGAGGGTACATCCGAAATAGATGCCCCAAACACACGACCCAAAATACACTGCACTGCGGGCAACCAGCCCAGGACACTCCTGCTACGCATATCCTAACCTTACTCGATACATCCCGGAGTAAACAAATGAGAAAAAACTCACTAGGGACGCAATAAATGCGGAACCAGCGGAGCGTGGGCAGACACGTCCGGGCAGGCTGAGCGCAGAGCAGAGAAGGAAGAATGACGCCTGAGTCAGCGTCTGGTCAAAGATCCACACAAGTACATCCACGATATTATGGAAAGCTTATTGAATAGTTATTCTTATTTTGTTTTTGTTTTTATTTTTTACAAAGTTTTTTCGTAGTGAGAACCCAATTCATAATGACTGAAGCCATGAGTGAGGTCGCGTGCGCTCATGATGAAGGCTCCTCATATTTTAGATGCTCTGCGCGGTAGATTCAAAACTACGGCAGATGAGTGTTTGAAGAGGGTGCCTTATGTAATAGGCATGTTCGTCAATGATGGAGGGGCCACTAATAAATATAAGTTTGTATGAAAACAACCAATGTACAGTAAATGTATTACACGTCACTGATATCTGAAACAACAATACGTCAGAGGCAAGAACATTATCTAGACAAAAGGAATGCAAATAGTTTGAAAGTCGAGAAGGGCAAACAAAATTGGCTATTCATCACTTTTCAAATTGATGGGACACTGGCTACAGGCAATCTTGGCCTCTTATCCATTCACTAACACAGAACAAAATTTATGTTCGCATTCTATTCTACATAATATATAAACCAAGAAATTACCGGTATATGTCAGAATTTGTGAATCCTTCCTCAATCAACATCGAAGTTCATCATCCCAAGAGCATCAGTCACGGATTCAATCTTAATCAATCATGAACCAAATTTCACCGAACATGCTCTATAGTCGACCAATCATAATTATTATAGATTCAACCCAATATGTTGCAAATCAACTAATCACATACAAAACTAAACCAAGCCAATGACACATAAATATATACTACAAGTACGCATACACGATGTTGGGCTTTCTCAGAAAATACACAAACACACTATACAGTATATATTATATACATCTATGCATGTCACGCTCTGTATTGTTCCTGGCTAAGTGCGTTACATTTTACCATAGAAACAATACGGCATATACAGTATCGGGTATGTTTGACGTGTTACGACAAAGATACATACAAAGTACCACCCACCATGGATTTATGGTTTGGGGTGGTGGTATGGCCGACTGTGTCTGTGTGTACAACCGTACATATCTATCAAAATAAACATGTATCATGTTACTAGTGTATATGCCTGTGCATATGTTTCGTATATATTTTTTACAAAAAATGGACCTTGGTAAGAAAGTTAATTTGATGACACCAAGCAACAGGCACACACACATAGTTACACATACTCCAGTACGTGTTGTGTACACACACACACACACACACACACACGCACACACACACACACACACACACACATACACAAACACGCACACACACACACACACACACACACACATCCACACACCCACACAAACACACACACACATGACCAAACCAGAAGCCAGCTGTCATAGCCACCCTCCTCCCTGTCCTGTACACAACACTACCACCACAAACCACACAACACAACCATCACAACACAACACAGCCACCACAACACAACACTACCACCGCAACACAACACTACCACCACAACACAACACTACCACCACAACACAACACAACCACCAAAACACAATCACCATAACACAACACTACCACCACAACACAACACTACCACCACAACACAACACTACCACCACAACACAACACTACCACCACAACACAACACTACCACCACAGCTCAACACTACCACCACAACACAACACTACCACCACAACACAACACTACCACCACAACACAACACTACCACCACAACACAACACTACCACCACAACACAACACTACCACCACAACACAACACTACCACTACAACGCTACCACCACAACACAACACTACCACCACACTACAATCACAACACAATACTAATGCCACACTATCAACGCAAGCAATACTACCACCACACTTTCACACATAACACTCACTCATTATTATACAAACATCACACTGTTATACAATTGAACAATTTATTCTACATCCTTATCACGATAAAACGTATTCGACATCTACTATAACTCCATTCAGTTGACCCGTGCATCTGGCTCCTAAGTGGTGTTTGTATCGAGGCTCATGTTGTTTTCAATTACAAAACCTATCCTAATAATTCCTTTCACCATAACTCATCATGGTCCAGGTCCCGGTTGAGCCTTTCATCAATTTTTGGTCTTACCTGTAAACAAGGTGGATCATGAGAAGGTCAGACAGGGAGGAGGGAAGGCTCTGGATTATTGTTTCATTGTTTTCTTAATATACTGTATGTTATACTTCGTAATGCACGTTCGTATATGTAGGCCTTCTCCGAACACCATCCATGTTCACTTAGGCCTGTCTCAAGATAGTGTTACAGAACTTTATATATTTTATACATATATTTGTTTTCGTTTTAAACAACGGGCACATTTGAAAAAAAGGAGCATATTAGTTCTGCAAGCGTTATGCAGCAATATTGTATTACAGATTCATTGCACGTCATATACGGCAATAGACAGCCATATGTTTATATTTAGGGGAGGTGTGGCGGAGTTGTCTTGCCACTGGACTGGTAATCCAATGGATCCGGGTTCGAACCCCAACATGTCAATGGGAAGATATTATTGGGATGGAATTTGTGCTGTACCTAGTATCAGTGCATTACCACAGCACACCGAAATGCGAAAAAAAATGCCCTCATTCTTCCCTGATTAAATAGCATTGTATGAATAATCCCATATTCAAAAATATGCTACAGGGGGACAATGCCTATTGAGTTAATTTCTCAATAGGTGGCGTTCTGAGAGTGAGGGTCCGAGCCTGGGGGATGAGACGGTGAAGCGCAGAGGCGAAGCAGCTTTAGAGATGGAGTTGCTTCGAGCCGTGAAGCTTCGCATGTCTCACTCCCTAGACTGGAACAAGACTTCACGGGCCTCACAGTGTTCAGCGGTAGAGTGTAAAGGCTATCAGCCTGTGCCCGAGAGGGAGTAGTTGGAATATAGAAGAAGAAACAAAAAATATATATTAAGTTTGAGAGTCGTGCAAGAGACAGTAGGTCAACGTTTAATATTTCCAGGCCTGTGCAGTATGTCTGTTTTATTAAATTGGTATATTTTTGATGTGGTCTTGTTTAATAAAAGTATCATGTTCTTCACACACTGTACAAAGGAGTACAAAGGAAATCAAGCAACAACAGATCTAGTGACCCTTCTAGGCTGCTTGTCCTCCAAAACACTGAGGATCAAGTGTCCAAACAGTGGTTTAGAGTGGGTAAGGGAACATTAGAAAGGGAATTACTGCCCTGGAACTAATGTCTGTGGCAGGACTAGGAAGTTAGTAGAGGGCAAATGGGTTAGTAACTGAGGGGAGGATAAAATAAAGTTATTCATTTACAAACGCAGTCAGTCGCGGGTTTGATGCGAGATATTTGTCTAGGCGGAGTTTAAATGAATCAACGGTGCTGCAGTCTATAACGTCTCGGGGAAGCCCATTCCATAAGTTGACAACTCGATTGAAGAAGAAATTCTTAGATTCGTGTGAGTTAAAAGATTTACCAATAATTTTGCAACCGTTTCCCCGCGTGTAATTAGATTGGTCAATAGTGAAGTACTTACTACAATTCATATTGTCGATGCCTTTGATGATTTTGAACACTTGAATTAAGTCACCTCTTAATCTGCGCTGGGTTAAAGGAAATAGATTTAATTCTCTAAGACGCTCTTCGTATGGTTTGTTCTTTAGGCTAGGTATCATTTTGGTAACTCTACGTTGAACTCGTTCTAGCTTGTTTATGACTTTTTGGTAATAAGGGCACCAGCATTGAACGCATTATTCCAGAAGAGGGCTGACTAAGGAATTGTAAAGGGTTAGGATAACGTCTTTGGATTTATGCTCAAATGACCTGCCTATAAAGCCAATTATTTAGTTTGCCTTTTTAACAACTTCTGAACATTGTTGACTCGGTTTAAGGTTACTCGATATTGTTACTCCCAGATCGGTTTCTCTGTTTACATTCTTAAGCTGAGTGCCATTCATCGAATAGTCTGCTTTCTCATTTAGGTATCCGATATGTAGTACTTTACATTTATCCGCATTGAAACTCATTTGCCAAATTTGGGCCCAATGTGACAATTTATCTAGATTGTGTTGCATATCGTCAACTTGTTCTTTTGAGAGTACGCTATTTGCAATTTTGTATCGTCAGCAAATTTTGAGATTGTACAGGTGAGACCCTCATCTATGTCGTTGATGTAAATTAGAAAGATAATTGGTCCTAGTACCGATCCCTGGGGTACCGCTACTTACATTGGTCCATTTAGATGCCTTACCGTTTATGACTACTCTTTGCTTTCTGTCGCTGAGCCAATTTTCTATCCATTTCAACACACCGTCTTGTATTCCATGCGCTTTTAGTTTTAGCAGTAAACGTTTGTGGGGAACTTTGTCAAAGGCCTTTTGAAAATCAAGGTATATAATATCTACAGCTTTACTCTCATCGTAGAGGTTGAGGATATCGTGGAAGAAGTCTAAGAGGTTTGCAGGAACGTTTTTTACGAAAGCCGTGTTGAGTATCTTTAAGTATGTTATTTTCCTCTAAGTGATTTACGAGTCTGTCTCTTATGACCGTTTCTAGCATTTTACATACAACTGAGGTTAAGTTAATTGGACGATAGTTACTGGGTAGGGATTTGCTGCCTTTTTTGAATATCGGTGTTACGTTGGCTATCTTCCACTGATCAGGCATAGTTCCACACTGCAAGAATTTATTGAATAGTAATGTCAGTGGTTTGGAGATCTCATCCTTAGCTTCCTTTAGAACTCTAGGCGAGATTGTATCAGGTCCAGGCGTTTTATTTACCTTGAGTATATCTAAACAATTCAATACTTCTCTCTCTGTAACGGTGATATTGCTTAGAACATCTGAATTATCAATCTGAATCGGCGATGGTGTAGGGATATCACTGAGGTCTTCTGTTGTAAAAACTGATGCAAAGAAGGCATTGAGGGCATTACTCATTTGTACTTCATCTTTGGTGTATTCTCCATTTTCATCGACTAACGGTCCAACAGTTGAAGTAACTACTTTTTTCTTTCTGATATAACTATAGAATTCTTTCGGGTTTGTTTTACTTTGATTCGCAATATGGAACTCTAGGGTCTTTTTACTTTGCTTAATTAACTTTTTGGCTTTGCATCGTAGCTCTACAAATTTCACCCGTTCTTCGTCATTTTGTGTGGATTTTAATCTATCATTAGCAATTTTTTTAGCAAGCAGGCAGTTTGAAATATCTTTATTCCACCATTTGGGTTTATTATTATGGCCTGGACGCCGTATTTTCGATGGTATGCAGTCTTGCACTGCTTTTAGGTAAGTGGTTTAGAATAACTTGCAAGATGTATTTATGTCGTTATTGTTAATTAAAAAGCTCGTCAGTTTCTTTAAACATAGCTCTAAGTTTATGAAAGTTTGCTTTCTTGAAATTAGAGACTTTTTCTATGCTACTAGTTGGTTCGTTACTAGTAAAGTTTAAAGTGAAAGTTATCGTACGATGGTCGCTGTTACTGATTTCATCACCAACATTCAAATTCTCTATTAATTCTTCTTTTGTTGCAAGTACAATGTCAAGAACGTTATTACCACGGGTCGGTGTTCGAACATATTGATAAAGCGAACTCTCTTGCAAGTTCGTATACAAGTCATGTCCGGAGTGTGAAGTAAGAGTATCGCCCCACTTGGTCACAGGTAAATTAAAGTCGCCAAAAATTACGGTATCTTGTGAGTTACTTACATCTGCAATATGTTCGTAAATTTCTCGGTCAGTTTGCACTGATTGAGCTATAGGTCTGTATATTAACGCAAGTATTATTTTTGTACCTTTATTATTCTTTATTAGCACAAAAGATGTGTCGACGTTCACAATTTGAGGTTTTGACAAGAGGGTAGGGTTAAGACTTTCTTTGATATAAAGTAAAACGCCACCTCCATTTCGATTTATTTGGCTTTTCTCAAACATTACATAACCGGGAAGTGAATACTCTGCTAAAAAGTCTCTATCTTCTGTATTGAGCCAAGATTCTGTTATGCCAATCACATCATAAATTTCTGTAAACACTAGCTCCTCTAAATCTGAAAATTTATTGCGTATGCTACGAGCGTTTGCATAGAAAACCTTTAAATTTGTTATTTTAGAACTCACGGAACGCTCTTTAATAATATTGTTGGTTCTTGTTGGATCTACATGTATGTTCATGGCTGTCCTCGGTCCTCGTTGTCTTCGGTCCTTATCGCTGGTAGTCCTCGGTTGCCTCTGTTGATTGCGTTGGATGATTTATGGCACTGCTGCTTCTTCTCGGATGGCGTTTTTTGATCCATGGCTGCGGACTGCTTCGCGTAGGAGACGACCCATGCGTACTGAACCCACAGGGTTTAGATGAGTGCCATCCTTGCGGAACAGAGTAGGCTGGTTATTGAAATTATCCCAGAGGTTGATGAATTCAACTTCTTCCTTCTGGCACAAATATTTTAGTCGGCTATATGTGCTGAAGGCCTTGTCGTAGAATTTGTCAGGTGCGTCGATCTTGGGGAGAATGCCTGAGATAATGATATTCCTTGACTTGTTTTTGTAGTGCTGGATCATCTTGCGATATTTCTCCATCAACTCTTCGGACCTGGTACGCATGATGTCATTTGAACCAGCTTGGATGACAAAAAGGGTATTTTCGTTTGCATCCTTTGTGGTATCTTCGAAGGCTTCCACAATGTCGTCCAGTCCAGCTCCTGGGATGCAAAATCTTTTTCGTCGATTTGGGACTCTGTCGCAGAACTCTTCGACCTGTCCTCGTAGGATGGAATCCCCAACTGTAAATGTGTGGGTGTGTGTGTGTGTGTGTGTGAATATAATATATTAGAATACAATAGAATATTTGTATTAGGCTCTGCCTTTTACAAACAAAAGTATGGATCATAGCTCCTCAGTACATACTACACAATAATTATACTAATTTTATCTAAAAATACAAAACACAGCTTTAAATTGGTTTGCTAACTTACTCAGTACATTAACATGATTCGTTTGCATCAACAACTTGTATTTTAAATGAATTGGTCTACGTCTAAAGTAACTTGGAATATACTGATCTCTCAAACTAGCAATATCAGCATATTGACACATTAACATTACATGGTATTTGTCACCAACATCACCAGTTTCTCATTTTCCACAGATACGATTTTCTCTACTAATATTCTGATATCTAATAGCAGATATAGGCAATTTATTATTACTGGTTCGTAGTTTACTCGCCAGTATGCGATTACCTTGGCGTAGCTTTAAAAAATATTCCTTTAAGCCATACACTTCTCTATACACTCTAAAACTACTACATATAAATTTTCGTTAACAAGTTACTGTTCCAAATAGTAATCCATTGATCTTTCAACCTTATTTCAATTGCCTTTTTGAACCATACTGGATAAGCAATATTTAGTGACAACCACACACCTGACGTTCCGCAGTCACTACATATTTGTTAATGCAACTTATCCATGGAGAAGAATGAATACCAGTCATATATAAAATTAACAAGCTATCTATCTATCTATCTATATGCTCAGGCCCAATCCCCACTTACCCTATTGTTTTTATTTGTATTTGCTATTGTACTTTATTTTATTTTGTTTTGTGTTTATTTTCTTGGGGGTGGCCAACTCAAGACAGAGCAAGAACAGGGAAAGCACAACACACAACACAAAACAACGAACAAACACAGACAAAACAAAATATTCACACTCATCTAGGTCACCCATGAGAATACCCAGAGACCAGGGTCACCAAGGTCGCTCCAGCACTCCCACGGCCCCCGACCACCCGGAGAGGCACCACAACACAACACTACCACCACAACACAACACTACCACCACAACACAACACTACCACCACAACACAACACAACCACCACAACACAACACTACCACCACAACACAACACAACCACCACAACACAACACTACCACCACAACACAACACTACCACCACAACACAACACTACCACCACAACACAACACAACCACCACAACACAACACTACCACCACAAACAACACTACCACCACAACACAACACTACCACCACAACACAACACTACCACCACAACACAACACAACCACCACAACACAACACTACCACCACAACACAACACTACCACCACAACACAACCCTACCACCACAACACAACACTACCACCACAACACAACACTACCACCACAACACAACACTACCACCACAACACAACCCTACCACCACAACACAACTCTACCACCACAACACAACACTACCACCACAACACAACACTACCACCACAACACAACACTACCACCACAACACAACACTACCATCACAACACAACACTACCACCACAACACAACACTACCACCACAACACAACAACCACAACACAACACTACCACCACAACACTACCACCACAACACAACACAACCACCACAACACAACACTACCACCACAACACAACACTACCACCACAACACAACACTACCACCACAACACAACACTACCACCACAACACAACCCTACCACCACAACACAACACTACCACCACAACACAACACTATAACCACAACACAACCACCACAACACAACACTACCACCACAACACAACACTACCACCACAACACAACACTACTACCACAACACAACACTACCATCACAACACAACACTACCACCACAACACAACACTACCACCACAACACAACACTACCACCACAACACAACACTACCACCACAACACAACCACCAAAACACAACACTACCACCACAACACAACACTACCACCAAAACACAACACTACCACCACAACGCAACACTACTACCACAACACAACACTACCACCACAACACAACACTACCACCACAACACAACACTACCACCACAACACAACACTACCACCACAACACAACACTACTACCACAACACAACACTACCACCACAACACAACACTACCACCACAATACAACACTATAACCACAACACAACCACAACAACACAACACTACCACCACAACACAACACTACCACCACAACACACCACTACTACCACAACACAACACTACAACCACAACACAACACTACTGCCACAACACAACACTACCACCGTAACACAACACTACTACCACAACACAACACTACCACCACAACACAATACTACTACCACAACACAACACTACCACCACAACACAACACTACCACCACAACACAACACTACCACCAAAACACAACACTACCACCACAACACAACACTACCACCACAACACAACACTATAACCACAACACAACCACCACAACACAACACTACCACCACAACACAACACTACCACCAGAACACAACACTACCACCACAACACAACACTACCACCACAACACAACACTACCACCACAACACAACCACCAAAACACAACACTACCACCACAACACAAGACTACCACCAAAACACAACACTACCACCACAACACAACACTACTACCACAACACAACACTACCACCACAATACAACACTACCACCACAACACAACACTACCACCACAACACCCGTAGCCTAGTAGGTAAAGCTCTCGTCTCACACACGAGGGGTCGGGGGTTCAATCCCCGGCCGGGCGGAGACAAATTGGGCTTGTGTCCTTTCATGTGTTAGCCTCAGTTCACCTAGCTGTAAATAGGTACCTGGAATAAGTGGACGACATTGTGACGTCCCATCTGGGGTTGGCAAAAATGGTACAAGGCGAGATGGGTATCATATGGTTCACCTAAGCTGATGGCTACCTAAGCCTTCGGGCGAGACGGTACCGTCTATAGTGAGAATGGTACCATACAGATCCACCCTAAGCCTTCGTTTCCGATGTCGCCAATTGGCTAAATACAGACTACACACACATCCACAGCCATTCCAATAGTACATAAAACACTTAACATGCATTTCACGCAATACATTCCCAGTTAAGGAGGCGCGATAATAATGAGCTTAGCTCGCATTGCGTGGATTCCCCTTGACGAACAAGTAACTGAGTAACAACACTACCACCACAACACAACACTACTACCACAACACAACCCTACCACCACAACACAACACTACCACCACAACACAACACTATAACCACAACACAACCACAACAACACAACACTACCACCACAACACAACACTACCACCACAACACACCACCACTACCACAACATAACACTACCACCACAACACAACACTACTACCACAACACAAAACTACCACCACAACACAACACTACCACCACAACACAACACTACCACCACAACACAACACTACCACCAAAACACAACACTACCACCACAACACGTACACTACCACCACAACACGTACACTACCACCACAACACAACACTACCACCACAACACAACACTACCACCACAACACAACACTACCACCACGACACAACACTACCACCACAACACAACACTACTACCACAACACAACACTACCACCACAACACAACACTACCACCACAACACAACACTACCACCACAACACAACACTACCACCACAACACAACACTACCACCACAAGACTACCACCACAACACAACACTACTACCAGAACACAACACTACCATCACAACACAACACTACTACCACAACACAACACTACCACCACAACACAACACTACCACCACAACACAACACTACCATCACAACACAATTGGTGATGGGCTGGTCTATCAGAGTGAGACCTGAGCGATCTCTGCCATACCCATAGCTTACTCTGACTGTTCCTTTTACTTATATATTTTCTAGATCTCATGTGATGGCGTCTCTTCCGTGGATTGACCTCCCAATCTACCAAGATTGGAAGCTAAAGCGTCACATTATTCCTTTGCCCCTCAACTTTCTCTTCATAATTGCTGAGGGGCACAGGGCCCTGGGTGGGGCTTTGGTTTCCCGGGCGTTTACGCACCCTCTCAGCTCCTCGCCTTGGAGTGGCTTCGGTCACCCAGGCTTTATTGTGGTCGGCAGGGAGGGTTCTGTGGGGGCGCTCGTTTATGGCCTTGGCCTTACTCGGGGCCTTGGGGCTGTTCGGCCAGGCAGCTTGGGGAACAACAACAACAACAACAACCACCACAACACAACACTACCACCACAACACAACACTACCACCACAAGACTAACACCACAACACAACACTAATACCACAACACAACACTACCAGCACAACACAACACAACACTACCATCACAACACCACCACAATACACCATAAAGCACAAGACCACCCGGAGAAGCACTTATATAAAAGGTAACTCAATATAGTATTTTTGCCTAACAGTAGTCGCATCCAGTAACCAATCATCCAACATTTGATATGTATCTCCAATGGGTAGACTCTAAGCTCTCCATACACCATATCCGTACTTTTTTTTATTTTATGTCCATACAAAACTTGTTTATAAAAAATCATTTGTAATAATTCAAATTATCTTACAATATAATGGCACCATATTTTTAATACATGGTCATGACAGGTAACACCATAATATTAAGCATTTCTATCTGGATATCAACTGACAAATCAAATTTACGACATGTATCAATTATTGAATACATAGCTCTCCGCGCCTGATCTTTAAATTCAATTTCTCCTTTACGAAATCTACCATTATAATTGAATGATATGCCAAGATATTTATACGGACTCATTAGTTCTATGCTCTCCCTACTGATCTTTAAATTAGATTTACCAACTTAAACTATACCCCAGCTGAATATTACAATGTGTTTTATTATAATTAACTTTTTATTTCCAATCGGTACAGTAAATATCCAAGGCTAGTAACGCTTGTTAAATCCCCTGTCCACTGTCACACAATATCCAAGGCTAGTCACGCTTGTTAAATCCCCTGTCCACTGTCACACAATATAACCGTATCATCTGCATACCTAAACACAAGTAATTTGAGATAATAATTAAACAAATCATCGCTAAAGTTTAAATAAATATTATTACAGTTGCATTCAATAAGCTTGGCCTCAATATCATTAACATAAAATGCAAAGAGCAACGGAGACAAATATTCACCCCGTGTGTGTGTGTGCATATGTGTGTGTGTGTGTGTGTGTGTGTGTGTGTGTGTGTGTGTGTGTGTGTGTTATATTCAATATAATATTATTATCTATCTTTCCATTTCAGGTAAGTTGTTGTCATGGTTTACAGTTAGGTAATAGGGTACCTGGGTGTGTGCCTGGAACAATACCTATAGGCAGTTTTACAATGTCGTTGAGTGTTCTATTAATTAACCCTTACAAGACAATGTAACAATTAGGCTAGCATTACAACATTTCGTAATCAAATCACAGGTTGACAACATAACTTAAACTTTCATTACGGTTTATCTACTCACTGTTCTTACTTATCCGAATAATCCAAATCCTACATAAACCTGACCCAATCTCTCTCTCTTCCGAAATAAAACATTACCAGTTCATTTGTATGATATAACACGAACGAACATTGATTTCATTCCCAACACCAATATCATATCTATTGTAGCCTTCCCATCGACTCCTCTTCCTATACATAATCCTCTTTAATTCCGACACAATATCATATCTATTGTAGCCTTCCCATCGACTCCTCTTCCTATACATAATCCTCTTTAATTCCGACACAATATCATATCTATTGTAGCCTTCCCATCGACTCCTCTTCCTATACATAATCCTCTTTAATTCCGACACAATATCATATCTATTGTAGCCTTCCCATCGACTCCTCTTCCTATACATAATCCTCTTTAATTCCGACACAATATCATATCTATTGTAGCCTTCCCATCGACTCCTCTTCCTATACATAATCCTCTTTAATTCCGACACAATATCATATCTATTGTAGCCTTCCCATCGACTCCCTCTTCCTATACATAATCCTCTTTAATTCCGACACAATATCATATCTATTGTAGCCTTCCCATCGACTCCTCTTCCTATACATAATCCTCTTTAATTCCGACACAATATCATATCTATTGTAGCCTTCCCATCGACTCCTCTTCCTATACATAATCCTCTTTAATTCCGACACAATCCCATCTTATACCTAGCTTCTTTCTTATAGCCAATCTCCACAGTAGGGAATTTTGTAGCCATTGGACCTCGTTCCCCTAGACAGTGGAACGCTCGGAATTTAATACAAACAACACGGGTCACATATTTTAGGTCTGTTGTTGAGGAAAGAGGGGGAGGAAGGAAAGTGGAGAAGGATTTATGAAAGGAATTAGGATGAAACAATATAAAAAGAAGAATTGTGGAAGGACAGAGGATATTGGAAAATTAAGAATTACGGAAGTACTCAGTATGTAGTATTTGATGACCGATGGAGAGTTTATGGCGGATTCATACAGGGCAACTAGTCTATTAAGACTGTGGGTAAAACTATTGATATACAGAACGCGGATTTAATAAAGAAAGGAAAACGTGGACATTTATCCAATAGAAGGAATAAAGGTAAATCTACAGTAGATGAAGTACAGTCGGGAGCATATAAATTATAAGGTTACAACAATTCGAATCTTTAACCTTTTGTAATGCAGTTCTGAAGCGTCTGGGCATTAATAAAGCTTTGTATTGTATAGTTTGCTTATGATATTAATTCCAATGGGTGAGCCTCAGTTTATGCTCTAGACTGTAGTATACAACAAATAGTTACACTGTCATTGTATATAAGTCAAATACTTAACTTTGGTATAGTAGATTGTTTTTGATAAAAAAATAAAAAAATATATCGCTGCAACACTAAAGGAGTCTAGAAACTTGTGAGAAGGAAGAAACGCGGGTTTGTATGTCATATGGGTTTTTGATACGGGGATGATGGTAGTGTTTGAGTGACTACAGGGTAGATTCTATGAAGGGTCCCACAGGCTGGTAAGGGGAACATCTGTAGTGGAAAAGGAAAGCTGATAATTATGGTCAACACAATACCGATATTTCGATATTTTAGAGATTGAACTTGTATGTAAGATAGAAAGTGAGGTATATATATTTATTTAATAGAATCCGGAATGTGATGACACTCAAAAATATGTTTAAATCTATATAATTTATATGTTATTGAATAATTATTTTTTTTTTTATTTTTTTTTTAAGAGACAATGAACGGAGGAAGGAAAAACACAGATAAAACAAAAAGGTCCATGTGCCTAAAGGCATCCTCCATTCATAAAATGTTTGTAACAACTGGATTTAAACATTTGTTGATTGTAAGTTTGTGGAAAGCAATTCGAGGGAAGTGAATTCCAAAGAGTAGTAGCTCTGGGGATAAATGAATTCTGATAAGCAGAAGTTCTGCATTGTGGAGGAGAAAGTGTAAATTCATGGGCGCTCTCAGCTGCCCTAGTTCTACGGGGAAAGATGTGGAGAGGCGGCACAATTGAAGCAAGTTCCTCGGAAACAATGCTGAAAATATCTGTAGAATAATGCAAGGGAACGTTTCTTCGTATGGCTAATGTAGGAAGGTCCTGTGTGATTGAAGGGTTATTGTAATCTAATAGCTTTATTTTGAATTTTGTCCAACTGCCTCAATGCAACCACTCCACTTCCACCCCACAGAGGTGAACAGTAATCCATCTGAGAGCGCACATGACTTTTATATATTACGGCCAACTGCTCGTCAGTGAAGAATTCTCGAACTCTGTACAGGAGTCCCAGTTTTTTAGAGGCATTCTTAGCAATGCTTCTAACATAATGGCTAATTATGGCTAATTGACCATTATTGGGATTGGGATTTTATTCGAATGCACAGGATCAAAATAAATATCCAGTAAGCAAATACCAGGATAAGAGTACTTAGTCATACACAGGGAAAAACAATCACAGTAGATTTGTTTTTGTTTATATATAGATGAGCGAGAATAATACATTTTGACAACAGTTATATGAAAAGAACAATCTATTAGGGGGGGGGGGGGGGGCAATAGGGAGTAATTGCAGTAAAATATTACCAAAATGAAGAAGACACGTGATGGCAAATGTGATGAATTTTAAGGGCAACAGAGAGAGAGAGAGGAGGAGGAAAAGAGATCAGGACAGTATAGAGCAGCACGTTTAGGACGTCTTCTCAACGATGCGGTGAAGAATTTTCGGAGAAAAAATCGACTCAACACTGGACAACCGGGAAGGAGGATCGAAGACAGCGAGGATGGCGAACTTCAAAGGACTTAAATGCTAATCCGTCAAGAACCACGAATTTGGATAAAGCTCCATCAACCCAAATCCAAAACTGGCTGGGATGAGGACCGAGGACAGCGAGGACCGAGGACAGCCATGAAAGTAAATGTAGATCCAACCAGAACCAAAAATGTGATTAAAGAGCATTCCGTGAGTTTCAAAACCGCAACTTTAAAGGTTTTCTATCAAATGCTCGTAGCATACGCTATAATTTTCAGATTTAGAGGAACTAGTGTTTACAGAAAATTATGACGTAATTAGCATAACAGAATCTTGGCTCAATACAGAAGGCAGAGACTTTTTAGCAGAGTAACCACTTCCCGGTTATATAATGTTCGAGAAAAGCCGAATTAACATAAGTGGAGGTGGTGTTTTATTTGTTATCAAAGAAAGCCTTAACCCGATCCTCTTGTCAAAACCCCAAATTGTGAACGTCGACACATCCTCTGTGATAATAAATATTAATAAAGGTACAAAAATAATACTTGCATTAATATTCAGACCTCTAGCTCAATTAGTGCAAACTGACTGAGAAGTTTACGAACAAATTGCAGATGTAAGTAACTAACAAGATACCATAATTTTTGGCGACTTTAATTAACCCCCCCTGGGGGTTAGGGAATAGAATATGCCCCACGTGCCTTCTGCGTGTCGTAAGAGGCGACTAAAGAGGTTGGGTCGGTGGGCTTGCGACCCCCACCCGGAAAAAATATCTAAGCAAAGAAAAACGAACGAACAGCCTCGGATGCGGACGGAACCAACGTTGACGAACCACGACCGACTAAGGACATGCCTTCGGACATTCTGAGAATGGCTACGTGGAATGTTAGTGGCATGAATGATGGCACAAAAGAGAGAGAGGTTCTGGAAGTGTTAGTGAATGCCAGGCTGGATGTATGTGGAATGACAGAGACCAAATGGAAAGGTTCAGATGTGAGAGAGTGGGAGTGTGGAATGGGTGTGTGTGCTGGAGTGAGTGAAGGAACAGCGAGAGAAGGTGCATGTTTGTTTGTAAGTAGCAAATGGAAGGAATGTGTAAGAGAGTATGGGTCTGTGGGTTCAAGGATTGTGTGGGTGAGAATGAAAGTAGGAATACAAACGTGGGTGATTGTATGCGTGTATGCCCCGACAGAGGATATACTTGAAAGAAAGAAAGAGGAGTTCTGGATGAATGTGGAGGCGTGCCTGGAGAAGTTTGACAAGAACGAAAGAATATTTCTGATTGGGGATATGAATGGTAAGGTGGGTGATAGGAAAGTTGAGGGAGTGGTGGGAGGGTGGGGGGTACCATCAGAGGTGAATGGGAATGGTAGTGCACTTGTGGACGTATGTGTGGGGAGGAGGCTGTGGATAGCCAACACCTTCTTCCGACACAGAATGATCCACAGGTACACGTGGAAACGGATGTTGATGATGAAGGATAAGACAGTGGTGGAACGAAAGTCATTGATTGATTATGTATGTGTGGATGAACGAATGAAGAAATCTGTGATGGATGCTAGGGTGTATAGGGGTATTGGAGGGGGTCTGTCTGATCATTATGTAGTGGTAGCTAAGGTTAGGATACAAAAGAAGTGGGTGAGGAGAGCGGGAGGGAGGCGAGAGGAGGGTGGAATGGTGAGGAGGGTGGAGAGGTTGCAGGAGGAGGAAGTCAGGGAGGAGTACAGGAGAGCAGTGGAAAGACGACTAGGTGGGTTCGACCTGGAAGTTATGGAGGAAGTGGAGGAGATGAGCAAGGTGTTTAAGGATGAGATCTGTGCAGCATGTGAGGAGGTGTGTGGAGTGAGGAGAAGAGGGAGGGGAGTGAAAGGTACAGCATGGTGGACAGAAGAGGTAAGAATAGCTGTGGAAGAAAAGAAGAAAGCATATAGAGAGTGGTTGGGTAGTAGAGGGAATGAAGATTCCGAGAGACAGAAACGAGCGAGGTACGTGGAGAGTAAGAGGGTGGTGAAGAGAGTAGTGAAGGAAAGTAAGAGAAGAATAGATGAGGAATTTGGAAGGAATCTGAGTGTAAAATGGAGGGAGAGTAAGAAACTGTTCTGGAAAGAAGTCAAGAAAGTTAGGGAAGGTAGCAAGGGAAACAGTAAGGGTGTGAAAGATAAGAATGGGAGAATGCTAGCCGAGAAGCAAGAGAGAGTCGAAAGATGGAGGGAGTACTTCAGTAAGCTGCTAAATGAAAGGAATGAAGAGCCAGCAAACATAGCTGGATATGGTATGGGAGGGAGAAGAAGAGAAGTAGTGGAGGAGGAGGTGGGGATCAGGAGGTCAGAAGTGTGGGAAGCCATGAAAAGAGTGAAGTTGGGGAAAGCACCAGGAACAGATGGAGTGTGTGGGGAAATGTTGAGGTATGGTGGTGAGATAGTGATAGAATGGGTATGGAAAATGTGCAAACTAGCATGGGAGAAGGGGAGTGCACCCGATGACTGGAAGACTGGCATAATAGTCCCCCTATATAAGGGCAAAGGGGAAAGAGGAGTGTGTGGTAACCACCGAGGAATATGTCTTCTAAGCGTAGTAGGGAAGGTATACAGTAGGGTAGTGATTGAGAGAGTGAGAGTGAGAACGGAGAAATGGATAGGCGACGAGCAGGGAGGTTTTAGGAAGGGAAGAGGATGTGTAGATCAGATTTTTACCCTGAATTGTGTTGTGGAGAAGTATCTGGAGAAGAAACAAAAGGTGTATGTTGCCTTTATGGACTTGGAGAAGGCCTATGACAGAGTGGATAGAGAAGGTTTGTGGAAAGTACTTAGAATATACGGAGTAGAGGGCAAGTTGCTGAAAGCAGTGAAGAGCATGTATGAGGGTGCAAAGGCGGCAGTACGTGTGGAGAGTGAGCAGAGCGAGTTCTTTGACCTGAATGTTGGTTTGAAACAGGGGTGTGTGATGTCCCCGTGGTTGTTTACTGTATATATGGATGGAGTTATGAAAGAAATACTATCAAGAGCAGTGGATGTTGGTGTATCGCTGAAAAGGGAGGGAATTGAGTGGAAGCTACCTATACTGCTGTTTGCGGATGATACAGTTCTGATGAGTGATAATGAATGGGAGTTGCAGGGTCTGGTAAATGAGTTTGGAACAGTGTGCGAAAAACGGAATTTGAAGGTAAATACGGGGAAGAGCAAGGTTATGGTCTTCGAAAGGGGTGAAGTCACAGAGTGTGAGGTGAAGCTGAACGGTCAGGCTATGGAGATCGTCAACTCTTTTAAGTATCTGGGCAGTGTGTTGAGTAAAGATGGGACTATGGATGAAGAGGTGCGGGAGAGGGTACAACAGGGGAAGAGGGTTGTAGGAACGCTAAAAGCAGTAACAAGAAATAGGGTGGTCAGTATGGAAGTGAAGAAGTCCTTGCATGACAGTGTGGTAATCCCGACACTGACTTACGGAAGCGAAGCATGGACGTTGGTTGAGAGACTCAGACCAAGAGTGAGAGCAGTGGAAATGAATTACTTAAGGAGTGCGTGCAGAGTTACATGGAGGGATAGACAGACTAATGAGGAAGTAAGAAGGAGGTGTGGTGTGGAGGTAGATGTGCTGGAAAGTGTGAAAAGGAACAACTTGAGATGGTTCGGCCATATGGAACGTATGGAAAGCGAGAGAATGACTAAGAGGGTGTACGAGAGCGAGGTGGAGGGACAGAGGGGGAGAGGTAGACCGAATATGAGGTGGAAGGATGGAGTGAGGAACTACATGAACGAAGGCGGTGCTGGTTGGGGGGAGGGGCGTCGACTGACTGGGGACAGAGGTGCATGGGGGCGGTTCGTTCGTGGCCACCCCTTCGGGGATCACGGCGTCAGGCAATAGATAGATAGATAGAATTTACCTGTGACCAATTGGGCCATACTCTGACTTCACACTTCGGACAAATAAAATTGTAGATATAATACAGTAAACACAAGCAAGGGAAGAAATGCAGTCAGTGCCTATTTTATATGTGTGATACCGGTAGTAATTTATGGTCTGTGATTGGTTAAGCTGCGTGAGCGAATCAGTCAGTCTTCACTCTCGCTTACTTCTTGCGTTTATCATTTTATTATTTCACTTGTGTATACTTTATGATATATAAGTTATTATTGTGTTTCATGTGATATTTAATAGCTCTTTAGATTAGGATAGGACTATAATTAATACAAAAATCATTAAAAAATACTTAAACGCATCTAATTTAATGAATAAATAAGGAATAATAATGATAATAACAATTATATTATCAGCTCTGCCACTCATTTTGGCCAATGAGCTAGGGTACTGATAAGATAGCCAATCATGAGATGAGCCTCGATACAAACACCAGTTAGGAGCCAGATGCACGGGTCAACTGAATGGAGTTATAGTAGATGTCGAATACGTTTTATCGTGATAAGGATGTATAATAAATTGTTCAATTGTATAACAGTGTGATGTGTGTATAATAATGAGTGAGTGTTATGTGTGAAAGTGTGGTGGTAGTATTGCTTGCGTTGATAGTGTGGCATTAGTATTGTGTTGTAATTGTAGCGTGGTGGTAGTGTTGTGTTGTGGTGGTAGCGATGTAGTGGTAGTGTTGTGTTGTGGTGGTAGTGTTGTGTTGTGGTGGTAGTGTTGTGTTGTGGTGGTTGTGTTGTGTTGTGGTGGTAGTGTTGTGTTGTGGTGGTAGTGTTGTGTTGTGGTGGTAGGGTTGTGTTGTGGTGGTAGTGTTGTGTTGTGGTGGTAGTGTTATGTTGTAGTGGTAGTGTAGTGGTGGTAGTGTTGTGTTGTGATGGTAGTGTTGTGTTGTGGTGGTAGTGTTGTGTTGTGGTGGTAGTGTTGTGTTGTGGTGGTAGTGTTGTGTTGTGGTGGTAGTGCTGTGTTGTGGTGGCTGTGTTGTGTTGTGGTGGTAGTGTTGTGTTATGGTGGTAGTGTGTTGTGGCGGTAGTGTTGTGTTGTGGTGGTAGTGTTGTGTTGTGGTGGTAGTGTTGTGTTTTGGTAGTAGTGTTGTGTTGTGGTGGTAGTGTTGTGTTGTGGTGGTAGTGTTGTGTTGTGGTGGTAGTGTTGTGTTGTGGTGGTAGTGTTGTGTTGTGGTGGTAGTGTTGTGTTGTGGTGGTAGTGTTGTGTGGTGGTAGTGTTGTGTTGTGGTGGTAGTGTTGTGTTGTGGTGGTAGTGTTGTGTTGTGGTGGTAGTGTTGTGTTGTAGTGGTAGTGTTGTGTTGTGGTAGTAGTGTTGTGTTGTGGTGGTAGTGTTGTGTTGTGGTGGTAGTGTTGTGTTGTGGTGGTAGTGTTGTGTTATGGTGGTAGTGTTGTGTTATGGTGGTAGTGTTGTGTTGTGGTGGTAGTGTTGTGTTGTGGTGGTAGTGTTGTGCTGTGGTGGTAGTGTTGTGTTGTGGTGGTAGTGTTGTGTTGTGGTGGTAGTGTTATGTTGTGGTGGTAGTGTTGTTTTGTGGTGGTAGTTTTATGTTGTTGTGGTAGTGTTGTGTTGTGGTGGTAGTGTTGTGTTGTGGTGGTAGCGTTTTAGTGGTAGTGTTGTGTTGTGGTGGTAGTGTTATGTTGGGGTGGTAGTGTTATGTTGTGGTGGTAGTGTTGTGTTGTGGTGGTAGTGTTGTGTTGTGGTGGTAGTGTTGTGTTGTGGTGGTAGTGTTGTGTTGTGGTGGTTGTGTTGTGTTGTGGTGGTAGTGTTGTGTTATGGTGGTTGTGTTGTGTTGTGGTGGTAGTGTTGTGTTGTGGTGGTAGTGTTGTGTTGTGGTGGTTGTGTTGTGTTGTGGTGGTAGTCTTGTGTTGTGGTGGTAGTGTTGTGTTGTGGTGGTAGTGTTGTGTTGTGGTGGTTGTGTTGTGTTGTGGTGGTAGTATTGTGTTGTGGTCGTAGTGTTGTGCTGTGGTGGTAGTGTTGTGTTGTGGTGGTAGTATTGTGTTGTGGTAGTGTTGTGTTGTGTTGGTAGTGTTGTGTTGTTGGTAGTGTTGTGTTGTTGGTAGTGTTGTGTTGTTGGTAGTGTTGTGTTGTTGGTAGTGTTGTGTTGTTGGTGGTAGTATTGTGTTGTGGTGGTAGTGTTGTGTTGTGGTGGTAGTGTTGTGTTGTGGTGGTAGTATTTTGTTGTGGTGGTAGTGTTCTGTTGTGGTGGTAGTGTTGTGTTGTGGTGGTAGTATTGTGTTGTGGTGGTAGTGTTGTGTTGTGGTGGTAGTATTGTGTTGTGGTGGTAGTGTTGTGGTGTGGTGGTAGTGTTGTGTTGTGGTGGTAGTGCTGTGTTGTGGTGGTAGTGTTGTGTTGTGGTGGTAGTGTTGTGTTGTGGTGGTTGTGTTGTGTTTTGGTGGTAGTGTTGTGTGTTGGTGGTAGTGTTGTGTTGTGGTGGTAGTATTGTGTTGTGGTGGTAGTGTTGTGTTGTACTGGTAGTGTTGTGTTGTGGTGGTAGTGTTGTGTTGTGGTGGTAGTGTTGTGTTGTGGTGGTAGTGTTGTGTTGTGGTGGTTGTGTTGTGGGGGTAGTGTTGTGTTGTGGTGGTAGTGTTGTGTTGTGGTGTTGTGTTGTAGTGGTAGTGTTGTGTTGTGGTGGTAGTGTTGTGTTGTGGTGGTAGTGTTGTGTTGTGGTGGTAGTGTTGTGTTGTAGTGGTAGTGTTGTGTTGTGGTGGTATTGTTGTGTTGTGGTAGTAGTGTTGTGTTGTGGTGGTAGTGTTGTGTTGTGGTGGTAGTGTTGTGTTGTGGTGGTAGTGTTGTGTTATGGTGGTAGTGTTGTGTTATGGTGGTAGTGTTGTGTTGTGGTGGTAGTGTTGTGTTGTGGTGGTAGTGTTGTCCTGTGGTGGTAGTGTTCTGTTGTGGTGGTAGTGTTGTGTTGTGGTGGTAGTGTTATGTTGTGGTGGTAGTGTTGTTTTGTGGTGGTAGTTTTATGTTGTTGTGGTGGTGTTGTGTTGTGGTGGTAGTGTTGTGTTGTGGTGGTAGCGTTTTAGTGGTAGTGTTGTGTTGTGGTGGTAGTGTTGTGTTGTGGTGGTAGTGTTGTGTTGTGGTGGTAGTGTTGTGTTGTGGTGGTTGTGTTGTGTTGTGGTGGTAGTGTTGTGTTATGGTGGTTGTGTTGTGTTGTGGTGGTAGTTTTGTGTTGTGGTGGTTGTGTTGTGTTGTGGTGGTAGTGTTGTGTTGTGGTGGTAGTGTTGTGTTGTAGTGGTAGTGTTGTGTTGTGGTGGTAGTGTTGTGTTGTGGTGGTAGTATTGTGTTGTGGTCGTAGTGTTGTGCTGTGGTGGTAGTGTTGTGTTGTGGTGGTAGTATTGTGTTGTGGTGGTAGTGTTATGTTGTGGTGGTAGTGTTGTGTTGTGGTGGTTGTGTTGTGTTGTGGTGGTAGTGTTGTGTTGTGGTGGAAGTGTTGTGTTGTGGTGGTAGTGTTGTGTTGTGGTGGTAGTATTGTGTTGTGGTGGTAGTGTTGTGTTGTGGTGGTAGTGTTGTGTTGTGGTGTCAGTATTGTGTTGTGATGGTAGTGTTGCGTTGTGGTGGTAGTGTTGTGTTGTGGTGGTAGTATTGTGTTGTGGTGGTAGTGTTGTGGTGTGGTGGTAGTGTTGTGTTGTGGTGGTAGTGCTGTGTTGTGGTGGTAGTGTTGTGTTGTGCTGGTAGTGTTGTGTTGTGGTGGTTGTGTTGTGTTGTGGTGGTAGGGTTGTGTTTTGGTGGTAGTGTTGTGTTGTGGTGGTAGTATTGTGTTGTGGTGGTAGTGGTGTGTTGTACTGGTAGTGTTGTGTTGTGGTGGTAGTGTTGTGTTGTGGTGGTAGTGTTGTGTTTTGGTGGTAGTGTTGTGTTGTGGTGGTTGTGTTGTGGGGGTAGTGTTGTGTTGTGGTAGAAGTGTTGTGTTGTGGTGGTAGTGTTGTGTTGTGGTGGTAGTGTTGTGTTCTGGTGGTAGTGTTGTGTTGTGGTAGTAGTGTTGTGTTGTGGTGGTAGTGTTGTGTTGTGGTGGTAGTGTTGTGTTGTGGTGGTAGTGTTTTGTTGTGGTGGTAGTGTTGTGTTGTGGTGGTAGTATTGTGTAGTGGTGTGGTGGTTGTGTTGTGGTGGTAGTGTTTTGTTGTGGTGGTAGTGTTGTGTTGTGGTTGTAGTATTGTGTTGTGGTGGTAGTGTTGTGTTGTGGTGGTAGTGTTGTGTTGTGGTGGTAGTATTGTGTTGTGGTGGTAGTGTTGTGTTGTGGTGGTAGTGTTGTGTTGTGGTGGTAGTATTGTGTTGTGGTGGTAGTGTTGTGTTGTGGTGGTAGTATTGTGTTGTGGTGGTAGTGTTGTGGTGTGGTGGTAGTGTTGTGTTGTGGTGGTAGTGCTGTGTTGTGGTGGTAGTGTTGCGTTGTGGTGGTAGTGTTGTGTTGTGGTGGTTGTGTTGTGTAGTGGTGGTAGGGTTGTGTTTTGGTGTTAGTGTTGTGTTGTGGTGGTAGTATTGTGTTGTGGTGGTAATGTTGTGTTGTACTGGTAGTGTTGTGTTGTGGTGGTAGTGTTGTGTTGTGGTGGTAGTGTTGTGTTGTGGTGGCAGTGTTGTGTTGTGGTGGTTGTGTTGTGGGGGTAGTGTTGTGTTGTGGTAGAAGTGTTGTGTTGTGGTTGTAGTGTTGTGTTGTGGTGGTAGTGTTGTGTTCTGGTGGTAGTGTTGTGTTGTGGTAGTAGTGTTGTGTTGTGATGGTAGTGTTGTGTTGTGGTGGTAGTGTTGTGTTGTGGTGGTAGTGTTTTGTTGTGGTGGTAGTGTTGTGTTGTGGTGGTAGTATTGTGTAGTGGTGTGGTGGTTGTGTTGTGGTGGTAGTGTTTTGTTGTGGTGGTAGTGTTGTGTTGTGGTGGTAGTATTGTGTTGTGATGGAATTGTTGTGTTGTGGTGGAAGTGTTGTGTTGTGGTGGTAATGTTGTGTTGTGGTGGTAGTGTTGTGTTGTGGTGGTAGTGTTGTGTTGTGGTGTGGTGGTAGTGTTGTGTTGTGGTGGTAATGTTGTGTTGTGGTGGTAGTGTTGTGTTGTGGTGGTAGTGTTGTGTTGTGGTGGTAGTGTGTGTTGTGGTGGTAGTGTTGTGTTGTGGTGGTAGTGTTATGTTATGGTGGTTGTGTTGTGTTGTGGTGGTAGTGTTGTGGTGTGATGGTAGTGTTGTGTTGTGGTGCTAGTGTTGCATTGTGGTGGTATTGTTGTGTTGTGGTGGTAGTGTTGGATTGTGGTGGTAGTGTGTTGTGGTGGTAGTGTTGTGTGGTGGAGGTTGTGTTGTGTTGTGGTGGTAGTGTTGTGTTGTGGTGATAGTGTTGTGTCGAGGTGGTAGTGTTGTGTTGTGGTGGTAGTGTTGTGTTGTGGTGGTAGTGTTGTGTTGTGGTGGTTGTGTTGTGCTGGTAGTGTTGTGTTGTGCTGGTAGTGTTGTGCTGTGTTGGTAGTGTTGTGTTGTGGTGGTAGTGTTGTAATATTGTGGTAGTGTTGTGTGGTTTTTGGTGGTAGTGTAGTTATGTGGTGGTAGATTTGTAATATGGTGGTAGTGTTGTGTTGTGTTGTAGTGTTGTGTAGTGGTGGTAGTGTAGTGTTTTGGGGATAGTGTTGTGTGCTTTTGGTGGTAGGGTTATGTTGTAGTGGTAGTGTTGTGTTGTGTTGTGATGGTTGTGTTGTGGTGGTAGTGCTATGTTGTGGTGGTAGTGTTGTGTGGTTTTGGTGGTTGAGTTGTGTTGTGGTGGTAGTGGTGGTAGCGTTATGTTGTGGTGGTAGTGCTGTGTTGTGGTGGCAGTGTTGTGTTGTGGTGGTAGTGTTGTGTGGTTTGTGGTTTGTGGTGGTAGTGTTGTGTTGGCAGTGTTGTGTTGGCAGTGTTGTTTTGTGGTGGTAGTGTTGTGTTGTGCTGGTAGTGTTGTAGTGTGATGGTAGTGTTATGTTTTGATGGTAGTTTTGTGTTGTGGTTTTAGTGTTGTGTTGTGTTGTGGTGGTGTTGTGTGTGTGCAATATATGTATGTGTATTGAAGGTCCACTTGATCAGCTATATATTAAGAATTGAGTAACATGATCTTATAGGTGGATTATAATTACTGTATAATAAAAAAAAATGTAAATATAATATTAATAACACACAACATATGTACAGTGTGTGAATACTGAGTTCATGGCGATTTTAATTATTAAATATCGTGTTGATTGTTTGTGGTGTTGACATTACCAGTAATATTATGGTGGGGAACGTATGGAAGCATGCGGTATGCTCCCAGCTGTTGGGTTACTGGTATTTATTTAATAATTTTGTACACAAGCGATTATATTATTACCCTGGACAGGTTTCGCGTTCTAACGCGTACGGTAAAGGATACGATGATCGAAAGTGGCACGCCGCACTAAAATATTCGCCAAAAATCAGGTAATTGAGATAGATTTTTTGTCTACATTTGAACATGTAATATAAGGAATGCTTAATCTAATGTGAAGTGGAATTATACATCAGAGTGATTTTTATATTTTTAATGATTATTCTAGAAAAATAACTTAAGAAAATGACTAAGTTTACAAAAAAAATATAAAAAAATACTTAAAGTTCCTGAGGATAATGAAACTCTGGGGACTAGTAGGGGGATGGTGTGGACCTCATCAGCTGCAGTCTTGTCGACCTGGGTCCCATAGGGCGCGATCTGTGCAAAGAATAAAAAGGGTTAATTTCGAAAACTCAAAAAAATGATCAATGGTTTACAAAAAATCATTAGGGTGCCTAAATATTGATGGATTTAGCTGAAATTTTGTCAGAATAGTGTCAAACAACACTGAAACACAGAAAAACCCTAAATATTGAGATCAGAACTAGTAAATTGCAATGACATAGCATTGTGTACACTTAACTCCGAGACGTCCGACAGTTTTCGGCAAAAATTTGAGAGAAAAAAATTCATAACTGAACAAATTGTTTATGTATCTACCTATAAATCACCATGGACATTCCTAAACAACCTATGAACAATATCAGTATGAATAAAGGGGTTTGGAGTAGTTATACACACACAGTACTGAAAGGGTTAACCTTATCTCCCAGCACCGCTCCGGCCGCAACCCTCTGAAAGTAGACAACACTTTTCACAATGTATAGGATGATTATAAATGCATGGATTTTGATCACAACTCATGTGAATGATGAATACTGCTTGAATAATACATACTACACCCTAAAAATTAAATAGGCATAACATAAATGCCAAAAAAAAAAAAAAATACGTTACATTGCAAGGGAAAACTTGTTGAAGAAATGAGGTTGGCAATTATTAACCTTATTTACTTTGTATAAACTTATAAAAATAATAACAATGTATAATAATAATGTAAAATCCCTTACCTTTATGTTGTGCGGTTCAAGCAGGTCTGCGACACATGGTGACCACAGACAGACCTCTTGCATCGGTGGCACAGGATGCGCATCTTGTGGCTTGACTTGGTTGGGCACATGTAGCATCTCTTCCTCTTCTCGGATCTGTCCGCTCCGCTGGCGTCTAGCATTGGTAGATCGAATGTAGTGGAGATGAGTTGTCTTAGCTCCCGAGATATATTGGCCTAGTCATTGTACCGCTTTCTTACCCAGTTGTCGCACAACCTGATGGAGATGTCCTTGTGGAAGTTGCGCCTCTTCATAATGGTCCCCGTGCAAGATTGAGAGTAGATGATATAGCTGTTCACTAATGCTATATTCACCATACCAAAAAAAAGGCACAGGGGCCACCGTCGGGTCTTCCGGCCAACATTGGCGATGCTGCAGAGCTGGGCAAATGTATCTACACCGCCCTTGGTGGCATTGTAGAACATTTGTATGTCTGACTTCTGCCGTTCAATATAGCTGGGCTTGTGGTGAATGGTGGAGAGAAGCTGCATGACTTTGGTCTTGCTGGCTCGGTGGACCTGAAGGGTGACCTTGTCCTCATAATTGTACACACCCACCGACTCCCCGACCTCCATCTTGTAGTCCAGGACTTGGCGGGGCAGGTATGGCTTTTGGCGGATTGTTCCCACGAGTTCCAGGCCTTCCTTCCGCAGGGAAAGTGCCAAGGGCAAGCTGGTGAACCAGTTATCGGTGGTGACTGTCCTTCCCAGGTGTGCGTAGGGTTCAGTTAGCTTCACCGTGAAGTACTCCCCCATGCTGAGTGGCTTCTGGAGGGTCACCTGTCCCCTTTTCCCAGGTAGGGCAAGGCGTTCAGCATGTAGTGGGAGTCTGCATCACACACCATCACCAGCTTCAACCCATATCTGAGGAGTCGGAATAATGCATTAGAAACAAGTAAAAAATGTCAGTAAAATGGGTAGCTGGTAACTGGGGGCATCACAGGTAAGTACTCGGCAATAACTGGGGGCATCACAGGTAAGTACTCGGCAAAAACTGGGGGCATCACAGGTAAGTACTCGGCAAAAACTGGGGGCATCACAGGTAAGAAATATTCCTTGATAATGAGTTGATGAATGTTATGGCAGGTAAGTTTTACTAGACATGTAACTCTCGGCAATGACAGGTAAGTAATGATAAGATGCCTAAATATACTATTGCTAGCCTGGCAATGTTTATTCGAAAATAAATTGTTACAAAAAACATTTCTCAGGTCACTTACTTGGCAGGTTTGTTGGGATGTACATGCGGAAAACTACAATTTTCCGCGGAAGGCCACCAACTGCTCATCCACTGTCAGGTGAGGGCCAGGCTGGTAGAACTCCTTGCAGTGCCGGATGAGGGCGTCCCAGGTGAGTCGGATCGGTGCCAGCCTGTCGTCCTTCACCCTCTCCTGGCGAGTGGCAGCGTCGTCGAAGCGTAGACACCTAACGATGAAAGAAAATCTTCTCTCGGCCATGGCACACCTGTACAGAGGACAACCAACCGTCTTATCCCACATTTCCATAGTTGTCACATGGTTGTCCTTCTTTACTCCGCTCATGACGAGTATACCCAGGAGTGCCTTCAATTCCATGATTTCAATAGGAGAAAAGGTGTAAGCATCCTTGTGTTTATACTTGACCTTCAGTATCTCCATACTTTCATTGGTATGGACGCATATCCTAGCCAACATGGTGTCATCCAGGAATAATCCCAGGTACTGCTCTGGTGTTGTTGCTGCGGAAGTGGCTGCAGTAGGCTTTCCTGGGGTGCTGTAGCAGTCGGTTATTGTGGGTAAGGCAGGATTAGGGTTACAGTGCCACGCAGTTCTGTCTCTCGCCTTGACAACAGCCTGGTTGTAAAGCCTGAAAGGTTGTCCTTCAGGCTGAAGTGTCCCTCGTCTCCTCTTACGACTTCTCAGTTCTGTAGGGCTGAGGGATTCCTCCCTCTGTGGACTGGCTGAATTGCCCCGCGGAGTGGCGTTTGGCGGCGGCAAGATATTTGGTGGGGGGTCGTCAACTTCTTCGTCAGTATCGTCGTCATCATTGGAGGGAACCCTTACCCTATGCCTAGGCAAGCCTGTCCTGGAATTTCTGGGGGTAGCGATGGGTAGAGACCTGGTCCTGGCGACAGTGACAGTGGGGGTAGCGATGGGTGAAGACCTGGTCCTGGCGACAGTGACAGTGGGGGTAGCGATGGGTGAAGACCTGGTCCTGGCGACAGTGACAGTGGGGGTAGCGATGGTGGAGACCTGGTCCTGGCGACAGTGACAGTGGGTGCAGAGGTGTTGTGGGCGGCCCTGGTGTTCCTTTCCTCCCTCCCACGGAAGGAGAAATCGCGTCTCAGTGTCGCTAAGGTGCTGGTCCTCCTCGTGACACACGGGGTGGTGGCAATGCGAGGGAGTGGCGAGGGGGTGGTCTCACGTTCGGGAGAGTCGTCATGTGGTGCGTGGCTTATCATGTCGTCTTGGATGTCATCCTCTTCCACATGATCTTCGAACACCTCATCATCGTCAGCACCGTCAGCATCATCATCCCAGTCCTCCAGCAGGATGCTTGAGATGGCCTCCGGGGATAAGCCCTTGCGAGCCATGGCAAAACCTGAAAAAATAATGCATTAGAAACAAGTAAAAATGTAAGTAAATGGGTAAGTAGTCCCTGGGGGTATCACAGGTAAGTACTTGGTAAATTTCAATCACCAAAAACACCCATAGCAAAATCAGAAAAAAAAAATCGAAAAAAAATATAAAAAAACAAAATTGTGGGGGCATAACAGGTAAGTACTTGGTAAATTTCAATCAGCAGGAACAGGTAAAATGGTAATAAAATGGGTAGCTTGTCCCTGGGCAACTTGGGGCATGGCAGGTAAGTCATTGGTACCAATCAATCAGCAGAAACCAGGTAAAATTATAAGGAAATGGGTAGGTAGTCACTGGGGGCACAACAGGTAAGTACTTTGTAAAATTCAATCACCAGGAACAGGTAATATTATAAGGAAATGGGTAGGTAGTCACTGGGGGCACAACAGGTAAGTACTTTGTCAAATTCAATCAGCAGGAACAGGTAAAATGGTAATAAAATGGGTAGCTTGTCCCTGGGCAACTGGGGGCATGACAGGTAACTAATTGGTACCAATCAATCAGCAGAAACCAGGTAAAATTATAAGGAAATGGGTAGGTAGTCACTTGGGGCATAACAGGTAAGTACTTGGTAAATTTCAATCAGCAGGAACAGCTAAAATGGTAATAAAATGGGTAGCTTGTCCCTGGGCAACTGGGGGCATGACAGGTAAGTCATTGGTACCAATCAATCAGCAGAAACCAGGTAAAATTATAAGGAAATGGGTAGGTAGTCACTGGGGGCATAACAGGTAAGTACTTGGTAAATTTCAATCAGCAGGAACAGGTAAAATGGTAATAAAATGGGTAGCTTGTCCCTGGGCAACTGGGGGCATGACAGGTAACTAATTGGTACCAATCAATCAGCAGAAACCAGGTAAAATTATAAGGAAATGGGTAGGTAGTCACTGGGGGCATAACAGGTAAGTACTTGGTAAATTTCAATCTGCAGGAACAGCTAAAATGGTAATAAAATGGGTAGCTTGTCCCTGGGCAACTGGGGGCATGACAGGTAAGTCATTGGTACCAATCAATCAGCAGAAACCAGGTAAAATTATAAGGAAATAGGTAGGTAGTCACTGGGGGCATAACAGGTAAGTACTTGGTAAATTTCAACCAGCAGGAACAGGTAAAATGGTAATAAAATGGGTAGCTTGTCCCTGGGCAACTGGGGGCATGACAGGTAAGTCATTGGTACCAATCAATCAGCAGAAACCAGGTAAAATTATAAGGAAATGGGTAGGTAGTCACTGGGGGCATAACAGGTAAGTACTTTGTCAAATTCAATGAGGAAATACACCAATAGCGAAATCAGAAAAAAAAAAAAAAAAAAAATTGTGGCGGCATATGGCAACTCAAATATCTGGCAACAGTCAGGACACGACGTCACACAATCTAGCCATCACGTGTAGAAGACTGAAAGTCCTAAGTCTAATACAAAGGCATGAAATACATGATTACTGTAACTTTCAACAAATATGGTACAAAAACTTACTGTGTTTACAGGGTCATATGTGGCACCGGAAAAGTGGTGAAAGGGTTGTGGCAGGAGGAGCGAGCGGCGCAGGTCCGTCTTTAGTGGGGTCCCAGCTCCTACTGATAGATGGCTTGCCTCACCAGGAAATTCAGCCTCCTATTGGCTCCCGCGGTCACGTGACATGCAAGCATAGACAAAGGCGGATTTTCGTGTTCCTTAAATGACCCCACGAATCCTGTCCAGGGTGTTAAGTAAGGATGTGTGTGAATGTGTATGGGTGTATGTGTGTGTGTGTGTGTGTGTGTGTGTGTGTATGCGGACGATTGCCTTCTACTCTAAAATGCCCCTAATATTTTTTTGTCAGAGCCATGTTGCAAACGTCTCTGTGTTTTGTCAGCTATTTTGTTTTGTACAGGATTCGATTTACCTTTCCAACAATTGTCTAAAATACTTGACAGTTCCCAATGTAAGGCTACTGTAAAGAAAATTTAGTTTTTATCCTATAGACGGCCTTAGTTCTGAAACTTTTCAACATGGTACAATTCGTCGGGCTAAAAAAAACACGGAATAAAAGTTGGTAACACCATTTCGAAAACTACTCCCTTTAGGTCATGTTATAAGTACTGTTCTCCAAATTTGACTAATGAAACATGTCAGCAAATAAATAATTGATGTACGTCAAGCTGGGAAGCTTAAGCTAGGCTGCGCTTGACCACGGCATTAATCTCCGTATCATTATCCTTTGGAGCCTGTGGTGGGTAACTCTGGTAAGGTATCCAACCTGGTACACAAGTGATACTACATATTATTATCCAGGTTACCAGTATATAACTTTCCGGATGACACGTCACAAATGTGTACAACCTCAGGTTTCTATTTACAGCACGGTGAACGGAGATATAGGGTGTTATAAGACATCCCATCCATCTTGACTTGCCCGGGAGTCGAACAGGGAACTATTTTATTGTAAGTAATTTAAGACAAAAAAAAAAATAGCAATTTGGATGCACAATCTTGAGCATCTATAAAACTGATTATGCTAACTAATATACACTACAATTACAATACAAAGAACGCAATTATCGTACCATAAATACTGAACATAAACAAAATAAAAATTACATATATATATATACCGGTATATATATATATATATATATATATTTGTTTTCTATATTCCAACTACTCTCTCTCGGGCATAGGCCGAGAGCCTGCACACTCAAGCGCTGAACACGGTTAGGCGCGTGAGGTTTTGTTCCAGTCTAGGGAGTGAGACATGCGAAGCAACCCGGCTCGAAGCAATCCCATCTCTGAAGCTGCTCCGCCTCCACGCTTCACAGTCTCGCTCCCCAGACTCGGACCCTCACTCTCAGAACGCCACCTATTGAGCAATTAACTCACTAGGCATTGCCCCCCTGTAGCATATTTTGAATATGGGAATATTAATACAGTGCTATTTAATCAGGGAACAGTGAGGGTATTTGTTTTGGCATTTCGGTGTGCTGTGGTAATGCACTGAAACTAGGTACAGCACAAATTCCATCCCAATAATATATATATATATATATATACTGTATATAGCCGTCCAGCTGGATCAGTTGATAGCGTGCCTGATTCCCATCTTGCAGGTTTCAAGTTCAATCCCCGCTCAGATTAACAAGTTTTCTGGGATATAGCCAGCGGTTACCATCTCCCCATGAGCAAGAGGGATGGGTAATGGTCTCTGGTAGACTAAAGAAAGCCAAGTGCTTGTGAATCCTCGAAGGAGGAGATACGGGCGCTATATAAGTAACCAGACGATTATTATTATTATTATATATACTGTATATATACCGTATATATTAATTAACTTTTTCAATCAGATGATGATTTGAATATAAATATAATCCCGATTACTCCAGCCGTATTGTATTGAGTATTGTTCACATGTGTGGGGAGGTTCCTCTTACACCGCTCTCCTAGACAAGGTTGAAAGGAAGGACTTTTGTATCATTAACTCCCGTCCACTCACCAACTCTCTGCAATCTCTCTCTCTCCGCCGCAATGTTGCATCTATCTCGCTATTCTATCGCTACTATAATAATCAGTGTTCCTCAGAGCTATCCCAGTGCATACCACCTCCTTTACGTAGGGCACGTGGTACCAGTCTTGCAACTCAATCCCACCCTTACTCTGTGCAACTCTCCAATCCAAGAGTGAAACGTTACTCTCAAACTTTCTTCTACTCAACAGCTGAGCTCTGGAACTCTCTCCCAGCATCAGTTTTTCCCGCTTCCTATGACTTAAATTGCTTCAAACTCCGTGTGTCCAGGCATTTTGGATCGAACGTCCCTTGATTTTGGCGCTGTCACTCTTTCAACTATGGGGGAGGCACTCGCTATAGGCAGTTATGCCTTTTGCCTCCCTCAATCACATAGAAAACAAAAAAAAACAAAAAATGAGTATATGCAGCATTGGCTGTGATGACATTGTCTGAGTGTAGGAAACATTAAATGTAAAACCAATATAAACTCTCTTACTTCGCTTCAGAACCGAATGTTGTGAGTTTCACCTGAACCTGTGATGTCACATTAATATATCATCTGGCGGCCTTGTCTGTGGCCTTACCACTGGCACTGTGTTCATCACATATCTACTGTACAACGTTCCTATATTCTCTCTCTCTCTCTCTCTCTCTCTATATATATATATATATATATATATATATATATATATATATATATATATATATATATATATATTGTATATATATATTAAAATATATTTTACTTATAAAATAGAAGGGGAGATAGAAGGGCAGGAAGACCCCCATTGAGATGGAGAGACTGTGTAAGAAAGGCTTTGGATGATAGAGGAATGACTATAGATCAGGCAGGGGAAGTGGTGGTGGAAAGGAGTGAATGGAGAATGCTTGTGAATAGTTGAGTGAACACGTGGTCATTTGGAGTAAGGGGTCGGGCGCAAGTGGGACTAGATAATAGTCCATCAGGCGCCTGGCCTGGGGAGACGATTAATATGAAGGGTGCTCCTGGAAGTGTGGTGGGAGGGCTTGTGGCTTTGGCTCCGCTGCATGTCTGCCTGCCGAGATCGGAACCTCTCCGGGTGGTCGGGGGCCGGGGGGAGTGCTGGAGCGACCTTGGTGACCTTGGTCTCTGGGTCTTCTCCTGGGTGACCTGGATGTGTGTGAGTTTGTGCTTTTTATCTGTGTTTATTTGTTGTTTTATGTTGTTTTTGTGTTTTCCCTGTTCTTGCTCTGTCTTGAGTCGGCTACCCCCAAAATGGGGATTGGGCCTGAGCATATAGATTGATAGATAGACTTATAAAAATTAGAACATTATAGTACTGATATATAAAAGCATAGTAAGGCCCCATCTTGAATATGGCGTACTATTTTGGTCTCCTAATCCGAACAAGGATATTGAGAAACTCGAGTTGGTGCAGAGTAGATCAACAAAGTTGATATCGTCACTAAGAAATAAATCATATCATGCAAATTCAACAACATTCAATTTGTTTTCGCTTAAGAAAAGAAGAGTACGAAGTCAATTAATTGAGTGTTTCATGATAAAGAGTTTTGACAAAATTGATGTAGATTCACTTTTCAAAATGTATAATAGTTCATTAACTCGGGGAAATGGAATGAAATTAAAAACCAGGAGGGCAAATTTCGATGTCACAAAGCACTTATTCACCTACAGTGTGGTCAACGAGTGGAACAAACTGCCAGATAAAGTGGTACAATGTAAGACAATTGACACATTCAAAAGGAGTCTAGACATCCATTTTGAGGAGGTTGGAATAATATAGGTAAAAGACAAAAAATAGGTTAAGCATCAGTAGTATATAATAATTCTCAACTCTGTTCTTTACTATTAATTTCCTAGCAGAATTTGTTCTCATTCTGCTGGGGGACTTGTTTCCCCAACTAAATTTCATGTCGACCAATGGTCGGAGGGAGTGGTGGGTCGGGAGAGAGACTTTTACTTTGCTATCCTTTCCTTTCACTTTGTAGCAAATTTTATTTTAGCATTAAGTCCGGACTGCCTAGTAGGGACTGCAAGGTCTCTGCAGTCTGTGTATCTATGTAACTTTATCTCTCTCTCTCTCTCTCTCTCTCTCTCTCTCAGCCCTTTTAACCATTGTCATACTAGGTATCAGCCATGCTTGTTACAGTAATACTATCATGCAGCAATGTTTCTATATTCACTTTGTCCATATTATAATTTCTCCTCCATGTCTGTTAGAAGTACGTAATGCACCCTTTTGTTGTAATCATCTTAATATCTTGTGCACATTCACCCGCCGGCTTTAGCATCGCCAACAGCTCCGCATCGCCACTGAGAAAACTCGATCCTAATTTGAGTATTTCATATCCCAATTCCCTTTATTCATTGCATGAACAGTAGTTAAGTGCTTGTTTAACCTCCACATAGTTCTGTAGTTGCCGTGCATGTTATTTTATTGCTTTTCTGACTGATAAACATTGTTGTTTACATTTGTTATCCTAGCTTGTAGCAGACGACGCACGTGCACCTCTAATCGAGCTAGCTTTGTATTTTCTTATTAACTCTAGTAGGTATCGTATTCAGTATCCTACTGTAGCTATATATATCTGTAATTTTAGTTGTTGCTTGCATGATCGTGTAGTAACCTTTGACTGATAACTTTGTTTATCTAAATATAATCCTGCTTGACTAGCCTACAGTGACACCAGCGCCATCTGTTGATACAGTATATTAACCCCTTGTGTGCAGTTACACTTTATTTTTATATAATCTCTATTTGGTGAATTGTATATTTAGTCACATATTCTATTATATATATATATATATTTGTTTTGCTTTTTTAGGTAGGTTATCACCCCTGGTAGCCTACTTCTGCATATTTCATACTTTTTTGCTTTTGGTTATTTTTGTTTTCGGTTAGTCTAGGCTATCATCCCTGGTGGCCTATTTCTGCGTACGGTACTTCAATTTTTAAATTTTCAGTTAGGCTATCACCGCTGGTGGCCTATTTCTGCGTACCGGTATTTCATAATTTTTGTTTTCGGTTATTTTTGTTTTCGGTTAGTCTAGGCTATCATCCCTGGTGGCCTATTTCTGCGTACTTCAATTTTTAAATTTCCAGTTAGGCTATCACCGCTGGTGGCCTATTTCTGCGTACCGGTATTTCATAATTTTTGTTTTCGGTTAGTAGGCTATAACCCCTGGTGGCCTATTTCTGTTTAATCATAAAATTGTTTTCGGTTCGGCTATCACTGCGTATTCAAATTTAATTTAGTTTTGTTTTAATTTTCGGTTAGGCTATCACCGCTGATAAACTATTTGTGTGTATTTCAACATTTTTGTTTTCGGTTAGGCCTATTAACACCTTACGAGCGGCCTATGCGGTTTATTTATATGTACCGCACAGCGGGGTGTTTTTAGCCAAAATAGGGCTGTTTACGTGATCATTTTCATGCCTAAATAAGACCCAGAACGTAAAACAAGTACCTATCCCTGAAAGGGCATAAACAGAGCTTTCGAATGACACCATAACGATCCTTGTATGATGGATAGTTTTCTTGCAATAACCGTGCAACGCGAGTGCAAAAAGCAGGTAATTCGGTAGTTTCGGTACATAATTGAGTATGTAGCGAGTGAGAGAGGGAGGAGGGAGCTGAGATTTGTGTCAGTAGGTTCGCCGCGGTGGTCTGGAGCAGTCATACGCTCGCTAGTCTCCTGCCACCACTTGTCTCTCTCTCTCAGCCACATTACGTGCTGAAATTGCCACTCGACCTATGTCGAGCGCCGCCACATAGTCCAGCTTTATTTAACTCGACTTATGTTGCTCGCCGCTAATTAAGGGTTAAGTAAGTGAAGCGACCTGAAGGGAGTGAAGTGTTTTTAAAGTGAGTTTAGTGTTTTTAAAGTGAGTTAAGTGTTTTTAAGTGAGTGAAGTGATCTGAAGAAAGTGATCGTCACCATGCCTCGTGCCTGTACGAACTGCGCCGGTAGGTTTGGTGCTTCCATGTTTGCTCATGTCGATCCACAAGTCTGCCGACTCTGCCAGCAACGAGAAGATTTGACAGCAAAATTGGATGAAGCCCACAACAAGATCAACGCCCTCACCAGGAAGCTGGAATAACTCCAAGAGTTCGTAACACTCAACGTTGGAGTATCACTAACTCCAATTGTTTCAACTCCAGCATCCACCACCGCCCCAACGTCATCTGCCAACAATCCAACACCTGCAGTAGACACTGCAGCAGATGCTTCTGACGAACCTGAGCCGACATCAAACCAGGACAGCCGCCCTGTTCACCTTAGTCTCTCCCCCACTCCTCGTGCAAGAAGCCTGCTAGCACGAACAGTACCAACACCTCGCCCCCGTTCTAACCACTCCTCTCCCCGACCTGTACGTAGAGTCCCGCCACCACAGGTTTCCGGATTTACACCAGTGAGGAACGGTGCACCGGCCAACGCAGAAAAGGTCTCATCTACCAGTCACAATGTCAAACAGATTTGAGATATTGGTAGAGATGGAAGACGAACCAGAGGAGACCAGGCTCGTTGGGGATTCCATCCTACGAGGACAGATCGAAGAGTTCTGCGACAGAGTCCCAAATCAACGAAAAATATTTTGCATCCCAGGAGCTGGACTGGACGACATTGTGGAAGCCTTCGAAGATACCACAAAGGATGCAAATGAAAATACCCTTTTTGTCATCCATGCTGGTTCAAATGATGCCATGCGCACCAGATCCGAAGAGTTGATGGAGAAATATCGCAAGATGATCCAGCACTACAAAAACAAGTCAAGGAATATCATCATCTCAGGCATTCTCCCCAAGATCGACGCACCTGACAAATTCTACGACAAGGCCTTCAGCACAAATAGCCGACTAAAATATTTGTGTCTGAGGGAAGAAGTTGAATTCATCAACCTCTGGGACAACTTCTACAACCAGCCTTCTCTGTTCCGCAAGGATGGCACTCATCTAAACCCTGTGGGTTCAGCACGCATGGGTCGTCTCCTACACGAAGCAGTCCGCAGCCATGGATAAAAAAACGCCATCCGAGAAGAAGCAGCAGTGACATAAATCATCCAACGCCAAGAAAAAAACAGAGGCAACCGAGGACCTCCAGCGATAAGGACCAAAGACAGCGAGGACCGAGGACAGCCATGAACATAAATGTAGATCCGACAAGAACCAAAAATATTATTAAAGAGCGTTCCGTGAGTTCTAAAATAAAAAATTTAAAGGTTTTCTATGCAAACGCTCGTAGCATACGCAATAAATTTTCAGATTTAGAGGAGTTTACAGAAAATTATGATGTGATTGGCATAACAGAATCTTGGCTCAATACAGAAGATAGAGACTTTTTAGCAGAGTATTCACTTCCCGGTTATGTAATGTTTGAGAAAAGCCGAATAAATCGAAATGGAGGTGGCGTTTTACTTTATATCAAAGAAAGTCTTAACCCTACCCTCTTGTCAAAACCTCAAATTGTGAACGTTGACGCATCTTTTGTGCTAATAAAGAATAATAAAGGTACAAAAATAATACTTGCATTAATATACAGACCTCCAGCTCAATCAGTGCAAACTGACCGAGAAATTTACGAACAAATTGCAGATGTAAGTAACTCACAAGATACCGTAATTTTTGGCGACTTTAATTTACCTGTGACCAAGTGGGACGATACTCTTACTTCACACTCCGGACATGACTTGTATACGAACTTGCAAGAGAGTTCGCTTTATCAATTTGTTCGAACGCCAACCCGTGGTAATAACGTTCTTGACATTGTACTTGCAACAAAAGAAGAATTAATAGAGAATTTGAATGTTGGTGATGAATTCAGTAACAGCGACCATCGTACGATAACTTTCACTTTAAAGTTTACTAGTAACGAACCAAATAGTAGCATCGAAAAAAGTCCCTAATTTCAAGAAAGCAAACTTCCATAAACTTAGAGCTATGTTTAAAGAAACTGACTGGAGCTTTTTAATTCACAATAACGACATAAATACATCTTGGAAGTTATTCGAAGCCACTTACCTAAAAGCAGTGCAAGACTGCATACCATCGAAAATACGGCGTCCAGGCCATAATAATAAGCCCAAATGGTGGAATAAAGATATTTCAAACTGCCTGCTTGCTAAAAAATTTGCTAATGATAGATTAAAATCCTCACAAAATGACGAAGAACGGCTGACAATTTGTAGAGCTACGACGCAAAGCCAAAAAGTTAATTAAGCAAAGTAAAAAGACCTTAGAGTTACATATTGCGAATCAAAGTAAAACAAACCCGAAAGAATTCTATAGTTATATCAGAAAGAAAAAGTAGTTACTTCAACTGTTGGACCGTTAGTCGATGAAAATGGAGACTACACCAAAGACGAAGTACAAATGAGTAATGCCCTCAATACCTTCTTTGCATCAGTTTTTACAACAGAAGACCTCAGTGATATCCCTACACCATCGCCGATTCAGATTGATAATTCAGATGTTCTAAGCAATATCACCGTTACAGAGAGAGAAGTATTGAATTGTTTAGATAAACTCAAGGTAAATAAAACGCCTGGACCTGATAAAATCTCGCCTAGAGTTCTAAAGGAAGCTAAGGATGAGATCTCCAAACCACTGACATTACTATTCAATAAATCCTTGCAGTCTGGAACTATGCCCGATCAGTGGAAGCTAGCCAACGTAACACCGATATTCAAAAAAGGCAGCAAATCCCTACCCAGTAACTATTGTCCAATTAGCTTAACCTCAGTTGTATGTAAGATGCTAGAAACGGTCATACGAGACAGACTCGTAAATCACTTAGAGGAAAATAACATACTTAAAGATACTCAACACGGCTTTCGTAAAAAACGTTCCTGTTTAACAAACCTCTTAGACTTCTTCCACGATATCCTCAACCTCTACGATGAGAGTAAAGCTGTAGATATTATATACCTTCATTTTCAAAAGGCCTTTGACAAAGTTCCCCACAAACGTTTACTGCTAAAACTAAAAGCGCATGGAATACAAGACGGTGTGTTGAAATGGATAGAAAATTGGCTCAGCGACAGAAAGCAAAGAGTAGTCATAAACGGTAAGGCATCTAAATGGACCAATGTAAGTAGCGGGGTACCCCAGGGATCGGTACTAGGACCAATTATCTTTCTAATTTACATCAACGACATAGATGAGGGTCTCACCTGTATAATCTCAAAATTTGCTGACGATACAAAAATTGCAAATAGCGTACTCTCAAAAGAACAAGTTGACGATATGCAACACAATCTAAATAAATTGTCATGTTGGGCCCAAATTTGGCAAATGAGTTTCAATGCGGATAAATGTAAGTACTACATATCGGATACCTAAATGAGAAAGCAAACTATTCGATGAATGGCACTCAGCTTAAGAATGTAAACAGAGAAACCGATCTGGGAGTAACAATATCGAGTAACCTAAAACCGAGTCAACAATGTTCAGAAGTTGTTAAGAAGGCAAACAAAATAATTGGCTTTATAGGCAGGTCATTTGAGCATAAATCCAAAGAAGTTATCCTAACCTTTTACAATTCCTTAGTCCGCCCTCTTCTGGAATACGGCGTTCAATCCTGGTGCCCTTATTACCAAAAAGATATAAACAAGCTAGAACGAGTTCAACGTAGAGTTACCAAAATGATACCTAGCCTAAAGAACAAACCATACGAAGAGCGTCTTAGAGAATTAAATCTATTTCCTTTAACCCAGCGCAGATTAAGAGGTGACTTAATTCAAGTGTTCAAAATCATCAAAGGCATCGACAATATGAACTGTAGTAAGTACTTCACTATCGACCAAGCTAATTACACGCGGGGAAACGGTTGCAAAATTATTGGTAAATCTTTTAACTCACACGAATCTAAGAATTTCTTCTTCAATCGAGTTGTCAACTTGTGGAATGGGCTTCCCCGAAACGTTATAGACTGCATCACCGTTGATTCATTTAAACTCCGCCTAGACAAATATCTCGCATCAAACCCGCGACTGACTGCGTTTGTAAATGAATAACTTTATTTTATCCCCCCCTCAGTTACTAACCCATCTGTCCCCTACTAACTTCCTAATCCTGCCACGGACATTAGTTCCAGGGCAGTAATTCGCTTTCCAATGTTCCCTTACCCACTCTAAACCACTGTTTGGACACTTGATCCTCAGTGTTTTGGAGGACAAGCAACCTAGAAGGGTCACTAGATCTGTTGTTGCTTGATTTCCTTTGTACTCCTTTGTACTTTGTTTACGTTTCTAGATATGATAGAGCTTTCCAATCATGTTTGCATTTAACATGTACTTGTTAATGCATCACTTGATCAAATTTCAAAAGTATATTGTTCATATCTAACATTTTCTTAAATGAGATATTGCAATGAATGTGCGCTACTCTGTAACAAAAATAATTAACTAAATGTTTTGTGTATACATTGCTGTTATCTGCTTAGCATTTCTGTTATACGGTACTACATTATTTTGTTTTCCAAACTCAAAATACTATACACCAGAATGATATTATTTCAGTAAAGCCATCAACAGTTGTCCTCATCTGTCCACCATATCTCTTCCAGGTACACTCATATTCTGTCCGTCCAACCTATTTTGCTATTCTCCACACCGCCTCTTAACATTTACATCTCAATCGCCTATTTTACTATTCTCCACACCACCTCCAACATTTACATGTCCAATACCTATTATCCTATTATCTTCACCACCTGTGCCATATATTTTTTACACCATCCTTCTCTATCACAAGCAACCGATTTTTCGGCAGACACTTCTCACGAGACTTTTTTTTTTTTTTTTTTTTTCATTCCGCCTTCCAAACTTGCTAAATACGCCATATCTTCAATATTATATAGCATGAATATACGGTAGCCTCTTTACCAAGTGTATTTATTCATATTGTAAGCTTTGCTTGTGTGACGCTAGCTTACATTATTATTGGATATTTTGTATCTGTATGTATTCATTGTTTATCTTTTTCTATTGCTATTATTGATTTTTATAATTAATTGTTCGTGTTGAAAGAGTATTTGTTTGTTTAAATCTGTTGTTGCTTCTTCATATTTTACAATTATTTTTGTCTTTATTATATTGTATATTCATTGTCGATAGTATCAATTGCTTGCTTTTGCGATTTCCTTAGTTTATTTGTACCATAAATGTAGGTTATTTGTAGGGTAGTAATTGGTTGGGGTCACTTGAGGAATGCTATGCTTACAAGTACCTACCCGATATCACTGTCGTTAGTGAGTGCTGTATATTTTTTGTATTATTGTTGATATCTTGTCAAATTGCAAATTTAGCTTATAATATAATTTTATATAAGTTATTGTATCGTTTTACATACAGAATTTAATAAAATTTACCAGAACGTCCCAGATTTCCAAATTTAACTAATTCCTTGAACATGACGATAGTGCATTGTTATAATTATGTGCGATTAGTGTGCTTGGGAACCAGATTAACTTGCTCATGTAGTTATGTACACCCTATATGGTGGATTGTGTTCTTATATTTCAAAATGTTATTTTATTAAGCGTTATTTCCACATAGCGATTTTGATTAGTTCCTTTGCATTTATCTTGTGTCGTCCCAGTATTGGTTTGTTTATTTTGTAAGTTTTACATTATAATTAAGTAAATATAAAGGTGAGGAAATTCTTCTAAATGATTGTGTCATGCTAACTTTGCCTATCTATTACATACTTAATTCCTACATATTATACATAATAAACCAACAGGATACTAAATCATCAAATTCCTTTAATATATAAATGTGTATCAATATTGTATTTGATAATACTTCATAATATGTACGCCAATACAACATTAACATTAACATTTAGTACTTTTTATTTTTTCCGAAGCAAACATGCAAAGCAGATTTTAACTTACACAGTATAAGAGCAAATAAATCGTGCTATACAATTCGTTCCGATATTCTTCGTATCATATACATTATTCGGAAATAAACTATCCATTATATAGCAAACTTAATTATGTATCCCAACTAAAACAATTTGTCCGTTAGCCTGCAATATCATAGTATTCCCATCATAAATTGTATGAAAGACTAAGGTTAACTTGGCATTAATCGAGCAAATCCTTCAAATTGTTCTAAATATATTCACTCTTTCCAAAATTAAACAAAACATTAGTTTAGTAATGGGTGACCTATGGTGCAATGGTAGCGCGTTCGACTCCATACTGGGAAGAAAAGAGTGGTAACCTGGATAATATGTAGTAGCCCCTGTGTACCAGGTTGGGTATATGTAACTCATCCAAGCTATCCACCACAGGCTCCAAAGGACAATGTCACATTGATGAGCGCTCCGGGGGCCAAGCGCAGCTTAGCGTAAGACCCCCAACATAACTTTATTTTACAAATGTGAAACTTTATCAATTGATAGCGAATATATTAACGGATATGGTGATGTTACAGGAAATAGTACACACACACACACACACACACACACACACACACACACACACACACACACACACACACACATATATATATACTGTATATATTTGCAGCCGGTGTGCCTTTATATTGGGATGTACTAAAAAAATGTTCATAAAAACACTCGACTCTCAATAAAAATGAAATTGCCATCAGCTGCACCTCTCACTGTTACATTAACCCGCACCACTCACACCCACTTGTAGGGATATACACACAACACTATATACCAACATAACATATACAACACAGATACAGTTACTTATTTACACGAACACACACACGTACATACAAGCAACACCACACACACAAATAGTTACAAAAACACATAATACATATTGCATGTGCTTATTTACATTACGCATCACATTTACAATACATTACATATTACATTAACGCCCTACTACTATAACCTTACTAATATACATTCATGAAGTAAGTAATTATCACTTGTTCAGAATTGCCATCGTAATTCTTTACACCAAAGATTTCTTTTAAGCATAGGTTATTCACCAACTGTAAATGTTAAGCATAGGTTATTCACCAAGTGTAAATGTTAAGCATAGGTTATTCACCAAGTGTAAATGTTAAGCATAGGTTATTCACCAACTGTAAATGTTAAGCATAGGTTATTCACCAACTGTAAATGTTAAACATAGGTTATTCACCAACTGTAAATGTTAAACATAGGTTATTCACCAACTGTAAATGTTAAACATAGGTTATTCACCAACTGTAAATGTTAAACATAGGTTATTCACCAACTGTAAATGTTAAACATAGGTTATTCACCAACTGTAAATGTTAAACATAGGTTATTCACCAACTGTAAATGTTAAGCATAGGTTATTCACCAACTGTAAATGTTAAGCATAGGTTATTCACCAACTGTAAATGTTAAACATAGGTTATTCACCAACTGTAAATGTTAAGCATAGGTTATTCACCAACTGTAAATGTTAAGCATAGGTTATTCACCAACTGTAAATGTTAAGCATAGGTTATTCACCAACTGTAAATGTTAAGCATAGGTTATTCACCAAGTGTAAATGTTAAGCATAGGTTATTCACCAACTGTACATGTGTTGGACATTTACACAAGCTTTAAATCAATCTCTCTCTCTCTCTCTCTCTCTCTCTCTCTCTCTCTCTCTCTCTCTCTCTCTCATATAACATAACAACAATATACCCAGTTGAACAATATATAAGTTGGTATATTTCCCCCCAATTTACTAAACAACCTACAACTTGGCAATGAACGAAGTCACGAGATTTATTGGAATATTCCATAATACAATAAGTTAGTCCAATGTAGAACGATCGAAATCAATTGTTTATGAACGACACACACACACACACACACACACACACACACACACACACACACAAGAACTGCAAACCCATACACAAACAGATGACACAACAATGCAGACAAATATAAATAACAAAGCGCCTGTCCAAAAAAAATAAAAATAAATAAGTATTCAATACTTCTGGTGATGGTAGTGTCAGCATCACCGTGGGAAATACTGTATGTCTGTCTATGTTGTGACAAGCCAATCACATCCCCTCCCTTACTCCCTTTCCTGACTCCCCTTCACTCTACCTCACTCACCCTCACTTTCACTAGCTGACAATCTGACTGGCCGGTGAAATTTGGGAATGATTGTCGGTTTTTTTCTGGACGTTGATGGCTGCATGGTAGACAGGTTGACTGGGTGATTGACTGGTGTACAGAATAGTTGACTTTATGTAAACTATACAGGTTCACTGAATAATAAGTTGAATAATATACTGGTATACTGAAAAAGAGGGGTATTTGGCGGATCGGAATATTAGCCAATGTTGTTTTTACGCCATCCCCAACTCATACATAAAATCCATGCAGTTAGTTAATCATCCAGCCAACTGCCATCCAAACGCTAAGTCTTTCTCACCTTTAAGCTAGCCCCCCCCCCCTCACAACACACATACACACACACACACACACACTCCTACGTCAAGTCTAAATAAAATGTAGCCAGGACAGAACAAAGAGGACGGCTTCATTTCCGACACGGGGACACTTTGCATTCTATGTGAGAGAGAGAGAGAGAGAGAGAGAGAGAGAGAGAGAGAGTAATAATAGAAGGCAGAGAGAGGTCGATGTCTAGTCAGAGAACCCAAAGGCCCAACATGAAGGGGACAAGGTGAGGGAGATCCCAACACATAGTCTCGCTCGGTGTGTGTGTGTGTGTGTGCTGATTAACTTAACCATAGACATACACACCACCAACACAGGTGGTGTAATGGTTTAGATGCTTATGTTCTGGGTGTGTTGTCCCGAGTTCGAATCCCAGGAGGATCATATGCTTTCATTAATTTATTCAAGTGCATTGGGGTTTGAAATGGAGGATTAATGTTGAGAACAGGGTTTTCCTTAATTAGTATGGGTTACACAAGCTATACATCACCTTAACTTGAATAACACGTGGAGAAAGCTGAAGAAAGATAACGTAGGAGGAGTTCTGTGAAAGAGGTTATGTATTATTAGAAATAAAAGAAAAGAAAAATGAAAAGTAATACAAATGGAGACAAGAATATATACAATTTGACAGATTCGAGATAATAGTTATTATAAGTGAAAATAGAGAGAGAGAGAGCCCCGAAAAAAGCAAGAGACAGATTATATGAATACGAAGGCTTGTGATCCAGCCTGTCTGTTTGTCTGGACCGAAGACTGTATATAATGCTTAGGGGGAATCATTGGTTTTTCTGGACCCCCTTCTTCCTCATATTTAGCCCCATTAGTTTTTCAGATTTTAAGACGTTCGTTACATTAGTTTGGGGATGTTAAGATATTTCACCCTATGTATGTTAAGATATTCCACCCTATGTATGTTAAGATATTCCACCCTATGTATGTTAAGATATTCCACCCTATGTATGTTAAGATATTCCACCCTATGTATGTTCTTCCACCTATGTATGTTAGATATTCCACCCTATGTATGTTAAGATATTCCACCCTATGTATGTTAAGATATTCCACCCTATGTATGTTAAGATATTCCACCCTATGTATGTTAAGATATTCCACCCTATGTATGTTAAGATAGTCCACCCTATGTATGTTAAGATATTCCACCCTATATATGTTAAGATATTCCACCCTATATATGTTAAGATATTCCACCCTATGTATTTGTCAATATTTAGATTTTTCGTACAATTTAGGTGTCAATTTTTTTCCTGACGAGCGATAGCGAGCCTGTAATATAATGTAATATAGTGTGTTTGCTTAACCTTGATTGGAATCAGGGAGGAAACTAAAATAATAATACAAATATAAAAAAAGAATAAGCAAATTAATAGGTGTCCAATAGGTATGGAGGCAGGAAGGAACAAGGTAACCACATGCACAACGTAAGTAAACCAACATGGCCATGGGGTCGCAGGGTTAGGTATGCATCTTTCTTAAGTGCAAATAGCAACTTGTGACCCTCTTTGCTGTGACTTAACTCTACATCATATCTATATGATTGCCTAAAGGTTAGCCTTTCATTAAATACGTCAATCATTCAATATTATTTCCTATAAAAACAAGCACAGTGGCGGAGAGTGTATACATAATGAGAGCATCGATACGAACACCAACACATTTAAGGGGAGGTTTTTAGTTTGGTCTCTAGATATCCATCAAGCTTAAAATTACACCCCCTTGAGCCCCTTTCAAGATAAATTTGTACATTTTTCGGTAGAAAAATGTCCCGGCTGAAAGCCGGTTCCTCTTAAATTACAGGCTCGCTATCGCTCGCCAGGATAAAATCGACACCTAAATTGCACGAAAGCTCTTAAAATTGACAGAAATGGGTTGAAAGTTCTTAAAATCATCAAAATAATGGGGCGAACGTCTTACAATTAGAAAAGCAATGGGGCTAAACATGAGGGAGAAAGGAGTCAAGAAAAAACTCCCTCAAGTGGAAATCTCCCCTTAACCCTTAGAAGATTAAGACGTATTTTGACAGTATATTTTGGCTATTATTGGACGGATTTATACAATTTAGGATCTGTGGGAACTATAATGGTAGAGACCCTGACTTCCATAACCCTTCCTATTATGAATATAATCGTTTAAAAATAGCCAGAATACCGGAAAGACATTTATCAATATATCTCCTAAAGGGTTAGAAGAATTGGGTTACAATATTGTTATAATGTTGTTGTTGTTGTTGTTGTTCCCCAAGCTGCCTGGCCGAACAGCCCCAAGGCCCTGAGCAAGGCCAAGGTCATAACCGAGCGCCCCCACAGAACCCTCCCCGCCGACCACAATAAAGCCTGGGTGACCGAAGCCACTCCATGGCGGGGAGCTGAGGAGGGTGCGGAAATGCCCGGGAAACCAAAGCCCCACCCAGGGCCCTGTGTCCCTCAGCAATTATGAAGAGAAAGTTGAGGGGCAAGGGAAAAATGTGACGCTTTGGCTTCCAATCTTGGTAGATTGGGAGGTCAATCCACGTTAGAGACGCCGTCAATTGAGATCTAGAAAATATATAAGTAAAAGGAACAGTCAGAGTAAGCTATGGGTATGGCAGAGATTGCTCAGTTCTCACTCTAATAGACCAGCCCATCACCACATGACTAGAACCCAATCCTCTCAGCATCAGCTAGGAAAGACCCTAGAAAGCCGCCTTTGGCGGGGGGATAGCTCCCCTATTTCAACCCTTTTCGGGGTTGGGCACCCGCCGATATTGTTATAATAATAGAATATAGCTACAGTAAAAATGCAATAGATATAATTAAAGCATATATAATAAATACAATAGATATAATTAAAGCATATATAATAAATACAATAGATATAATTAAAGCATATATAATAAATGCAATAGATATAATTAAAGCATATATAATAAATGCAATAGATATAATTAAAGCATATATAATAAATGCAATAGATATAATTAAAGCATATATAATAAATGCAATAGATAATTAAAGCATATATAATAAATGCAATAGATATAATTAAAGCATATATAATAAATGCAATAGATATAATTAAAGCATATATAATAAATGCAATAGATATAATTAAAGCATATATAATAAATACAATAGATAAAATTAAAGCATATATAATAAATGCAATAGATATAATTAAAGCATATATAATAAATGCAATAGATATAATTAAAGCATATAATAAATGCAATAGATATAATTAAAGCATATATAATAAATGCAATAGATATAATTAAAGCATATATAATAAATGCAATAGATATAATTAAAGCATATATAATAAATGCAATAGATATAATTAAAGCATATATAATAAATGCAATAGATATAATTAAAGCATATATAATAAATGCAAGGCAACATTGAACGAGAACACAGAGGCAGGGGACAAAATGAGAAACCAAAGCAAACATAAAAACGAAGAAGAAAAACAGGCAGATGAAAAACGGAAGACCAAAGCAAACATAAGAACGAAGAAGGAAAACAGTAAGAAAAGGGGAAGATAAAAACAGACCAAACCGAACAGAATAAAGAAGAATAAACAACAGGAAGAGAGGAAGGAGAAGATATCATGCTGGGGAGACAGATTGCCAGACATATATCACACCAGGAGGAGGAAGGGGAGAAAGTGGCACTGCCTGAATGTGGAGGATAAGCTGGAAAAAAGAAAAATGGATAGACTGTGGATAAATGGGACAGTACATTCATCGAAGGAAAGTAGAAGCTGGCGTGAAATTACATTAAGAGACGGAGAGAGAGAGAGAGTGTTACAAGGAATAGATGGTATCTCAAAAAACATTTCGTGCGGAAACTCGATGTGGAAAGAGGGATATTGTGCAGTGCGCTACACTCGTTGCAAAGTGTGCGTTATACTATCTACTCTCTTCTTGAACTGTTTTACTGAAGAAATATTTACAACATTTGAGGGAAGGGTGTTCCATGTAGAACAGCTCTTATGTGAAAATGTGTCTACAAATACTAGTGCTGTGTTCATATTGAGGCTAAACATTGTACTATAATCCACATTGGCAAACCCATTAAGTATTTAAAAACTTCAATGAATTGACCTCGTAGTCTGGGTGTTTCCAACGGAAAGAGATCAAGGCCTCTCAACCAATCCTTATAGATCAGTCTTCTAATCGATGGAATAAGCTTTGTAGCCCTAGCTTGTACTCTTTCCAGTTACACTATATCTTTCCCCGAGAGCTGGAGACCAGAATTGAACAGGATATTGCACGAGAAGCCATATCAGAGCGTTGTAAAGTATGAGGACTATTTCTATACTTAAATTGCCTTCTAATATAGCCCGATAACTTCTGAGCTTTCTTCTATACTTCAATGCACTGCTTGAAAAACTTTTGGTCACTGTAAATGAAAACATCCAAATCCTTTTCCTAATCAGACACTTCCAGAGTCTGTCTCAATTTCGAATAGCCTAACTTGGGGTTTGCTCGGCAGATATGCATCACCTTTCACTTTTCCAAGTTTAGTGGCATTTGCCATGTCTCCGACAATTCACCGAGTCTGTTGAGATCCATGTTGAGATCCTGTTCAGCCGCTTTGGGGTCTTTCACATTAATTCCAAGCTTTATGTCATCTGCACACTTGGAGCTAACACTCAACAAACCTATATCGATGTCATATATGATAAACAGAAGTGGACCAAGGACAGATCCCTGTGGAACTCCAGAAGTGACTGGAGTCCACTCAGAAGAAACACCATTGATTACCACTCGTTGTTGTCTACCTGTTAGCCAACGTTCTATTCAATGTGTGACCTCTGTATGAATACCTAGTGCACTCACTTTTAACATTAGCCTGCAATGCGGCACTTTTTCAAAAAAAAAATCGAAAATCTGTAAAGGATATCTATGGCTCTACTTTTGTCATACTCACTCAGCATTTCATGGAAAATTTCCAGCAAATTGGTAAGACATAATCGGTGTCGCCTGAATCCATGTTGTGAATCTGTAATTAAATTGTGGATTTCTAGTTAATCAAATACCTTGTCTACTAGTATCCCTTCTAAGAGTTTTACTATGATAGATGTAAAGCTAATTGGCCGATAACTCTTGGGACACTCGTGATTCCCTTTCTTAAAGATTGGGGTCACATTGGCCAGTTTCCAGTCTTAAGGGACTCTCAATTTTCTAGTGATTGATTGTAAAAGAAAGAGAGAGATAGATAGAGAGAGAGAGAGAGAGAGACCGCGAAAACTCCTCCGAATAGTCTGCTATAAGCATTGACGTGCAAAGAACCAGAGGGAAAGCCATCTAAAATCGAGATTACATTAATAAATCAACCTTTAAAAGATCCGATGACTCATTTATTTTCTGTTTTCTAGCTCTTATTTAATTATTTTAGTCAGATTAGCAGTGGTATATGGAATTCAGAGGGTTGATTGAGATAGTCTTTAACCTCCTAATTCCTACAGATCCTTCTGAAGCTGTATTAAATCGTATAATTAGAGCCAGAATAAACTGTCTAAATGCGTCATAATTGTCTAAGGGTTGAAATAACATATAATATTCGAAAGCGGTCACAACAAAGAAATCTACATACACATACAGTATAATATTATAGAGAACATTAAATCGCACAAAAGACAAAGCTTAAACCAGATGTAAACCTACAACAAGAGGTAAGAAATTACACAGGCATACCATATAACAAATTTAATAACAAAAAATAAACTGCTTTTGTTAACCCCTTGAGGATTAGGACGCGTTATAAAAGTTCATCTTGCCTATCATTAGAAAATTGTATACAGCTTAGGAAGGATATATGGAAGTTAATATGGTAAAGACTGGCCCAATCAACCAATCTAACTGCCATGCACCCTTCTTAATCTGTATTAATTCGTCTAATGATAGCCAGAATAAACTATCAAAATGCATCACAACCCTCAAGGAGTTAAGTATCGAAACAACCAAACCATTATAGCACAGCGCACTGTAACTAATTGAAAAATATATAAACCGAGCTATAACACTGTCCATCCGAATATCACATGCAAAATATAGAACACATACTTTAAATACAGAAGAACCAAACAAACTAGAGGGAGGCGCATGAGAAAGGACGAGGTTAATCACAATATACCAATGATAAAGCCTAATAATATATACTAAAGAAATAAACGGTAAAGATAAGAAATACGGGGCATGCCACGGAATGGCGGGAAATTATCGTTATTACAATATTAAAGTATGTAAAATACCAAAGCCACCATTAATCACACTCCCATCATATTGTAGGCATATACAGTAGCTATTTCACTTGTACGAAAATCTACATGACAGATATTAACAGAAGACAAAGCAAATAAAAAAAAACCCACAAGACACTTCCAAACAAAGATATAACCAAAACAAAGTACTTACTGTAAGAGTCTTTACAGGACATAAACTAAACTAAATCAATTGCAAACGCTATTCAAATATTTCCTATTAACGAGTAATATAATCCAAACAATATGGGTCAATACACAAGAAAAAATAATATGAGAACGCCACTTGAGACCGTCTGCCTTGGTAACTAAGGTGTGTGTTTGAGAAGCGGGGTAAGAAATACAGTGGAACAAATATAAGACTGTTTAACCACTGGTTATTATTAGTCGATGTTATTCATATTACGAAGGGTATATGGAAGTCGGAGGGTTCTAATACCATTTACCCTTTTGATGACCACAGATCCTTCCTAAGTTGTATACAATCGTCTAATGATAGCCAGAATAAATTGTCAAAGTGCGTCATAATCCTCAAGGGGTTAACGTGATCGACTTGGAGTGTTGCCAGGCCGGGTTATGGAACGCCTAGATTGTTATGACCGAGGAATCAGTTGTGTTATCGTCAATATACTTTTCTAGAGCTACGGTATAAACGCTATTTACTGGTACTGTAACCAGACACACTGCTTTAAGGGGAGGTGGGCCGGTTTTCTGGACCATTTTCTCCCTCATGTTTAGCCTTATTAGTTTACAGATGTTAGGATGTTTGCCCCATTAGTTAGTCGATTTTAAGACCTTTTGTCCCATTTCTTCGTCAATATTTAGACCTTTCGTGCTATTTAGGTGTCGAGTTTTTTCCCTGGCGAACGATAGTGAGCCTGTACTGTTGGAAGAACCGGCCTTCTGCCGGAAATGTTGTCTACCGAAAAATGTACAAATTAATCTAGAAGGGGGATCTAATGGATGTTTTTTTAATTTGATGGAGGTCTAGGGAGGAAACTAGAAAAATAATGAATACATGCAAAAATCGCCAAGAAAGTGAACCATCCCCCCTTAAGCTACATATAATATAACCTATACATTAAAGTGAACCATCCCCCCTTAAGCTACATATAATATAACCTATACATTAAAGTGAACCATATAATACATATAATATAACCTATACATTAAAGTGAACCATCCCCCCTTAAGCTACATATAATATAACCTATACATTAAAGTGAACCATCCCCCCTTAAGCTACATATAATATAACCTATACATTAAAGTGAACCATCCCCCCTTAAGCTACATATAATATATTCCTATACATTAAAGTGTACATAAGCCTTCATATAACTGATCTAAGCTACTTATGTCATTTCAGCATAGTACAGAACAACGCATAGAAGAAACTGGTTTTCAATTAGTGTTCAGGTGCCAAACTTTTGAGTGATCTTTACATAACATGCGTTAATATGTTTGTAAAATACACTGAAATTGTAACTGTATTTTTGTTTTCACACCTCATTAAACTTGCATACCGGTATATATTTTCTGCAATCCGTCTTAATCACCTGAAAAAGGCAAACTACAATAACAGTATTATAAACTGCACAGAAAAAACTTCTGGAGTCTTTCCGTGGGTCCATTTTATATAAGTACTGTTCATTGAAAATGTATTATTACCATTCTAATCATCACTAACTTACCATACAGTATGTTTTTAATATGGTAGGAGGTACCGTACGGTAGTTTTTATAATCTACTAATCAAGCCATAGACTAGATCACCAAACGCATACAAGCACAATATGAGGAGCACTATATTAACCCCTTGGGGATTATATGCATTTTGATAGTATATTCTGGCTATCATACGCAGATTTCATACAGCTCAGTTGCCTATGTCGGTGTTCGAACCTGGATAAACTGATTCCCATTCAGCAGTAACCCTAATCATAACACCGCCGCAGCACGTACTGTATAGAGTTATCCTCATATGGCGTTTATAACTATTCATACCATTACTTAGATTTGTGTAATGGTGGTGTAATGGTTAGTGTTTGAAATATGTATGTGTAGGTTCGAATCCGGGAGGACCACATGCTTACATTAATTTCATTTGGGAGATGTTTGGTGTTGCGAGTTAAATTAATTAAGTAGATTAATTTAATTATATATTTATATCACACAGTTATTATACACCAGAGAGCATCAGAATGCTCTTTGAATATTGAAATATGCCAATATTTAATATACTAGTACTATAAGTAATACAATCAAACACATGCGAGGAATGCAAAATGGTGACTAAATTAAAATGTAAAACTTGCAAACTAAACAAACCAAAATTGGGACAAGGACAATATAAAGTCAAATTAAATTATCAAAATCGCTATGTGGAAACAACGCTTACTAAAATGAAAATTATTAAATAAAAGAACACAATCCACCACATAGGGTGTACATCACTACATGAGCAAGTTAATCTGTTTCCCAAGCAAACCAATCGCACATATAACAACGCACTATCGTCACGTTAACGGAAGTAGTCAAGTTTAGGTAGTCCGGGACGTTCTGGCAAAATTTACTAAACTCTGCATGAATAAAGAAACTACATGTTAAATGTCAAAATATTATTTAAAATCAAATTTGCAACATGCCAAGACATTAACAATAGTAAAAAATACAAATATTGATAAGATATCTATACTATTACAAAATAATATATAAAATACAGTACAGCACTCACTAACGATAGTGCTATCGGGTAGGTACCTGTAAGCATAGCATGCCTCAAGTGACCCCTATCAATAACTACCCTACAAATAACCTACATTTATAGCACAAATAAACTAAGGAAATCGCAAAAGTAAGGAATTGATACTATCGACAATGAATACATATAATATAGAGAAATAATTGCAAAATATGAAGTAACAACAGATTTAAACAAAGAGTACTCTTTTAACAAGAACAATAAATTTAAAAAATCATCAATATTAATAATAATAATAATAATATTAGAAAAAGAAAAAGAAAAAGATAAACAATAAATACAGACAAAAAGTAAGCAGAGGTTATACAAGAAACTTCAAGTTAAAAATGCTTGATTAAAATTATTGATGTCAAATTTTAGAATACAGTCACAATAATTGACCCTAAAAAGATTAAATTTATGGAACAATTTACTTGCCTCAAAACCTCTGTCCACTAAGAGTCTGTATAGTAACCTAGCTCTAGCCCAAAAGTCCATCTACTTTAGTGCAGATTTTACAAAATCTTATTAATTGGGGAATAAAAACAATTATAAGTGATTTTACTATCGATATTACTACTAGGGAAAGGAAAGTTTATTACGTTAAAATTAAAATCATCCAACTTTGTGATATACTTTAAGTATGCACTGTTTCATTAACAATCTCTATATTTATATCAAGAACATTTTCAACTTTATAATTACGTTACATTGTGTGAGGGGAATAGAAATAGGGTAAATAAGTTTTAGCAACTTGATTAAAATTTAACAAATTGCAAACAAGAATATCATCAATATATCTACTATTATTACTTAACAGTTTAGCAAGTGCTAATTTTTCTGGAATTTTATTTTTCTTGCTACTGTCAACTAAGTCTTTTATATATTTAAATTCTAAAGCAAGCAAGAATAAGTCTGCAATTAAAGGGCTAGCATTTCCACCCATAGGAATTCCTAATATTTGTTTGAAAATGTACGGCCCGAATCTAACATAAGTATTGAAAAGGAGGAATTTAAGGGCATCTTTAAGTTTAGTTCTATCAAAATATACAGAACTAGTGGGAGTAGAGCTAAGTGATGCATTATTAAAATATGTATAAACATTTATGAAATAATTACCATTCCCAACGAACCTGTCAAAGTGCAAATCTATAATAAAGCAAAGCTCTGAATATACTAAATCTAAAGGAAAATTGGTATACAAAGTTGAAAAGTCGAAGCTATGTACCGAGGTAACTTTCGGCATGGTATTTATTTTATCAATAACTTCTAACGAATTGTCAACATTCCAATAATAGTTAATGCCAGTTCTTCTCATGATGGTATTACAATATCTTTTATGAGTACTTTTAATGTATTTTAAGCAATTTACTACTTGTTCTGATAGAGTTTTAGTGGTAGCAAATTTTGCTCCGGCAATAAAGCGATATTTATAAGGTCTTTAATGAAATTTAGGTAACATGTATAATTTTGCAATGCACTTGTTCTTATCAGAAAGTTTAATATCAAATATTATATTTTTCTTGGTATGTTCATCGATTTAGTTATCAATATTCAGATTAGTTTGAATTTCATAAACAGAATTACCGCAAATATTTTTACGTAATATGTTACCCTTAATACCTAATTCTTTTTTCATATTTTCAAGATAAAATTTCTTACATGTGAAGCTATAATTATTGCTGGCTTTATCTACTGTAGTGATTACAAAATGTTTATGTAAATTTATTAAATCAGCTTTAAGCTTATTATAATTATAGTCTATAAAATCTGAAAGATTAAATTCATTTTTAAGCGAGAAAATTTTATTTCTAATTAACTTAATTAATAATTTAGACCATGCTTCTAGTTCTCTCGCATTGCAGCACGCAATTTTTAACAATTTATCTTTTAATTTATTGACTGAAAAAACAATATCTTTTAAAATTATGTCCCATGTTACTTTATTACTCCCTATTCTAAATTTAAACCCTTTACGACATAGCTCCGCTAATTTGTCGTTTGCAAAATGTTTAACTAGTTCTACATCACCTGTTAATATGTGACATATCGGACTATAAATGAACTTTGCTAGTGCATCACGTCTGCTAGCTGGCATATCATGACTCTTTCACACACGCATTTATTATTATTGAAAATATCATTATCTGAAAGATTTCCTAAAACTTTATTATTATTACAAATAATAGACCCAACAGGTCGTTCATATGAATACACTATTAATGGTTTGAAATCTTTACAACCATCTGGTAACATGGACTTAACTTTCTTTGAATTAATAAGACTGTTAACATTAATTTTGTCTAAAATTTTAGAGGAATAATTTAAAGTGGACATGACTTTATCTTTAATACGGTTATCTTTGGATTTCTTAGAATTAGCTCTAATATATCCCATAAAAAGCAAAGACTATATTCTTAAATTTATTTGTGAAATTATGTTTATTATTTAGAATATTTTCTATAAAAGGAGCCAAAACTTTTCTTTTGTAGGCCTTTCAATGAATCTTTTAATTTTTTAATTCCGAAATTTCGATATAATGAATATAAATTATTAACAATAATTATAATATCAGACCTGCTTTTCTTTTTATTAAATGTATTTAGTCTTCTATTACCGTGTCTACCAGGTCTTCTGTTTAAAACAGGGAAGTTAAAATATGGGTTATTAAAATCGTTTTTTAATAAATCTTTATACAAATTGTTGCCTACATTTTTTATTTGATTGTTAAGTCCAAATGGATAGATGGTCATTAATTTTCCAATCCAATAATTTTCTATCTAAAACATTTTGATTACTTTGAACAATTTCTATAATTTTGTATTTACAATCAAATTTAGTACAATCTGTGTTAAAATGCTTATATAGAAGAATCTTGGAGTCGATGCCGTTCTTAATTCCTGATCTATGCCCGTAGGCTCTTTCTCTTAAACATTGCCCCGTCTTTCCAACATATTGTATACCACATTTCTCACAGGTTATTAAATAGATAACATTCTTTACTTTACATGGAGATGTTACATTAACAGAAGAATTTAGAAACAAAAATTTTGTATTGGTAATGTAACTTTTAAAAAAATGTTTGATGTTCAAAATCAAATTCATTCACACAGAGTTTACATTTACAGTTATCAACAAAAAGACGCCGGTTATTTCATTATGATTTTTCATTATTTAAGTTTTTATAATTTTGCCGGGTGCGTGGGTACATAGAATTTTCTGACACGTAGTCCGTGGCCGGTCCTGGTTCGTCAACGAGTACAAGTAAAGGAAGGGACAGTACATGGGGAACACGTCGTATACTAATGTTGCCACTAGTACAGACCGTCCTCACATCTATACTGTCCCTGAACCTATATAAATTAAAATGTAAAACTTGCAAACTAAACAAACCAAAATTGGGACAAGGACAATATAAAGTCAAATTAAATTATCAAAATCGCTATGTGGAAACAACGCTTACTAAAATGAAAATTATTAAATAAAAGAACACAATCCACCACATAGGGTGTACATCACTACATGAGCAAGTTAATCTGTTTCCCAAGCAAACCAATCGCACATATAACAACGCACTATCGTCACGTTAAAGGAAGTAGTCAAGTTTGGGAAGTCCGGGACGTTCTGGCAAATTTTACTAAACTCTGCATGAATAAAGAAACTACATGTTAAATGTCAAAATATTATTTAAAATCAAATTTGCAACATGACAAGACATTAACAATAGTAAAAAATACAAATATTGATAAGATATCTATACTATTACAAAATAAAATACTATATAAAATACAGTACAGCACTCACTAACGATAGTGCTATCGGGTAGGTACCTGTTAAGCATAGCATGCCTCAAGTGACCCTATCAATAACTACCCTACAAATAACCTACATTTATAGCACAAATAAACTAAGGAAATCGCAAAAGTAAGCAATTGATACTATCGACAATGAATACATATAATATAGAGAAATAATTGACAAAATATGAAGTAACAACAGATTTAAACAAAGAGTACTCTTTTAACAAGAACAATAAATTTAAAAATCATCAATATTAATAATAATAATAATAATAGAAAAACAAAAAAGATAAACAATAAATACAGACAAAAAGTAAGCAGAGGTTATACAAGAAACTTCAAGTTAAAAATGCTTGATTAAAATTATTGATGTCAAATTTTAGAATACAGTCACAATAATTGACCCTAAAAAGATTAAATTTATGGAACAATTTACTTGCCTCAAACCTCTGTCCCCTAAGAGTCTGTTTAGTAAACTAGCTCTAGCCCCCAAGACATCTTCTTTAGTGCAGATTTTACAAAATCTTATTAATTGGGAATAAAAACAATTATAGTGATTTTACTATCGATATTACTACTAGGGAAAGGAAAGTTTATTACGTTAAAATTAAAATCATCAACTTTGTGATATACTTTAAGTATGCACTGTTCATTAACAATCTCTATATTTATATCAAGAAAATTTTCAACTTTATAATTTACGTTACATTGTGTGAGGGAATAGATTAGGGTAAATAAGTTTAGCAACTTGATTAAAATTTAACAAATTGCAAACAAGAATATCATTCAATATATCTACTATTATTACTTAACAGTTTAGCAAGTGCTAATTTTTCTGGAATTTTATTTTTCTTGCTACTGTCAAATAAGTCTTTTATATATTTAAATTCTAAAGCAAGCAAGAATAAGTCTGCAATTAAAGGGCTAGCATTTCCACCCATAGGAATTCCTAATATTGTTTGAAAATGTACGGCCCGAATCTAACATAAGTATTGAAAAGGAGGAATTTAAGGGCATCTTTAAGTTTAGTTCTATCAAAATATACAGAACTAGTGGGAGTAGAGCTAAGTGATGCATTATTAAAATATGTATAAACATTTATGAAATAATTACCATTCCCAACGAACCTGTCAAAGTGCAAATCTATAATAAAGCAAAGCTCTGAATATACTAAATCTAAAGGTAAATTGGTATACAAAGTTGAAAAGTCGAAGCTATGTACCGAGGTAACTTTCGGCAGTTATTTTATCAATAACTTCTAACGAATTGTCAACACTCCAATAATAGTTAATGCCGTTCTTCTCATGATGGTATTACAATATCTTTTATGAGTACTTTTAATGGATTTTAAGCAATTTACTACTTGTTCTGATAGAGTTTTAGTGGTAGCACATTTTTCTTCGGCAAATAAAGCGATATTTATAAGGTCTTTTATGAAATTTAGGTAACATGTATAATTTTGCAATGCACTTGTTCTTATCAGAAAGTTTAATATCAAATATTATATTTTTCTTGGTATGTTCATCGATTAAGTTATCAATATTCAGATTATTTGAATTTCATAAACAGAATTACCGCAAATATTTTTACGTAATATGTTACCCTTAATACCTAATTCTTTTTTCATATTTTCAAGATAAAATTTCTTACATGTGAAGCTATAATTATTGCTGGCTTTATCTACTGTAGTGATTACAAAATGTTTATGTAAATTTATTAAATCAGCTTTAAGCTTATTATACTTATAGTCTATAAAATCTGAAAGATTAAATTCATTTTTAAGCGAGAAAATTTTATTTCTAATTAACTTAATTAAATATTTAGACCATGCTTCTAGTTCTCTCGCATTGCAGCACGCAATTTTTAACAATTTATCTTTTAATTTATTGACTGAAAAAACAATATCTTTTAAAATTATGTCCCATGTTACTTTATTACTCCCTATTCTAAATTTAAAACCTTTACGAGATAGCCCCGCTAATTAGTCGTTTGCAAATGTTTAACTAGTTCTACATCACCTGTTAATATGTGACATATCGGACTATAAATGAACTTTGCTAGTGCATCACGTCTGCTAGCTGGCATATCCATGACTCTTTCACACACGCATTTTATTATTGAAAATATCATTATCTGAAAGATTTCCTAAAACTTTATTATAATTACAAATAATAGACCCAACAGGTCGTTCATATGAATACACTATTAATGGTTTGAAATCTTTACAACCATCTGGTAACATGGACTTACCTTTCTTTGAATTAATAAGACTGTTAACATTAATTTTGTCTAAAATTTTAGAGGAATAATTTAAAGTGGACATGACTTTATCTTTAATACGGTTATCTTTGGATTTCTTAGAATTAGCTCTAATATATCCCATAAAAGCAAAGACTATATTCTTAAATTTATTTGTGAAATTATGTTTATTATTTAGAATATTTTCTATAGAAGGAGCAAAACTTTTCTTTTGTAGGCCTTTCAATGAATCTTTTAATTTTTTAATTCCGAAATTTCGATATAATGAATATAAATTATTAACAATAATTATATATCAGACCTGCTTTTCTTTTTATTAAATGTATTTAGTCTTCTATTACCGTGTCTACCAGGTCTTCTGTTTAAAACAGGGAAGTTAAAATATGGGTTATTAAAATCGTTTTTTAATAAATCTTTATACAAAATGTTGCCTACATTTTTTATTTGATTGTTAAGTCCAAATGGATAGATGGTCATTAATTTTCCAATCCAATAATTTTCTCTATCTAAAACATTTTGATTACTTTGAACAATTTCTATAATTTTGTATTTACAATCAAATTTTAGTACAATCTGTGTTAAAATGCTTATATAGAAGAATCTTGGAGTCGATGCCGTTCTTAATTCCTGATCTATGCCCGTAGGCTCTTTCTCTTAAACATTGCTCCGTCTTTCCAACATATTGTATACCACATTTCTCACAGGTTATTAAATAGATAACATTCTTTACTTTACATGGAGATGTTACATTAACAGAAGAATTTAGAAACAAAAATTTTGTATTGGTAATGTAACTTTTAAAAAATGTTTGATGTTCAAAATCAAATTCATTCACACAGAGTTTACATTTACAGTTATCAACAAAAGACGCCGGTTATTTTCATTATTATTTTTCATTATTTAAGTTTTTTATAATTTTGCCGGGTGCGTGGGTACATAGAATTTTCTGACACGTAGTCCGTGGCCGGTCCTGGTTCGTCAACGAGTACAAGTAAAGGAAGGGACAGTACATGGGGAACACGTCGTATACTAATGTTGCCACTAGTACAGACCGTCCTCACATCTATACTGTCCCTGAACCTATATAAATTAAAATGTAAATTAAAATGTAAAACTTGCAAACTAAACAAACCAAAATTGGGACAAGGACAATATAAAGTCAAATTAAATTATCAAAATCGCTATGTGGAAACAACGCTTACTAAAATGAAAATTATTAAATCAGAACACAATTCACCCCATAGGGTGTTCCTCACTACCTGAGCAAGTTAATCTGTTTCCCAAGCAAACCCATCGCACATATAACAACGCACTATCGTCACGTTAAAGGAAGTAGTCAAGTTTGGGAAGTCCGGGACGTTCTGGCAAATTTTACTAAACTCTGCATGAATAAAGAAACTACATGTTAAATGTCAAAATATTATTTAAAATCAAATTTGCAACATGACAAGACATTAACAATAGTAAAAAATACAAATATTGATAAGATATCTATACTATTACAAAATAATATATAAAATACAGTACAGCACTCACTAACGATAGTGCTATCGGGTAGGTACCTGTAAGCATAGCATGCCTCAAGTGACCCCTATCAATAACTACCCTACAAATAACCTACATTTATAGCACAAATAAACTAAGGAAATCGCAAAAGTAAGCAATTGATACTATCGACAATGAATACATATAATATAGAGAAATAATTGCAAAATATGAAGTAACAACAGATTTAAACAAAGAGTACTCTTTTAACAAGAACAATAAATTTAAAAAATCATCAATATTAATATTAATAATAATAATAATAGAAAAAGAAAAAGATAAACAAGAAATACAGACAAAAAGTAAGCCGAGGTTATACAAGAAACTTCAAGTTAAAAATGCTTGATTAAAATTATTGATGTCAAATTTTAGAATACAGTCACAATAATTGACCCTAAAAAGATTAAATTTATGGAACAATTTACTTGCCTCAAAAACCTCTGTCCACTAAGAGTCCTGTATAGTAACCTAGCTCTAGCCCAAAAGTCATCTACTTTAGGCAGATTTTACAAACTCTTATTAATTGGGAATAAAAACCAATTATAAGTGATTTAACTATCGGTATTACTACTAGGGAAGGAAAGTTTATTACGTTAAAATTAAAATCATCAACTTTGGTGATACTACTTTAAGTATGGCACTGTCATTAACAATCTCTATATTTATATCAAGAAACATTTTCAACTTTATAATTGACGTTACATTGTGTGAGGGGACATAAGAATTCGTGGTAAATAGTGTAGCAACTTTGATTAAAATTTTAAACAAATCTGCCAACAAGAATATCATCAATTATATCTACTATTATTACTTAACAGTTAAGCCAAAAAGTGCTAATTTTTCTGGAATTTTATTTTTCCTTGCTACTGTCAACTAAGTCTTGTTATATATTTAAATTATAAAAGCAAGCAAGAATAAGTCTGCAATTAAAGGGCTAGCATTTCCCACCCATAGGAATTCCTAATTATTTGTTTGAAAATGTACGGCCCGAAATCTAACATAAGTATTGAAAAGGGAGGAATTTAAGGGCATCCTTACGTTTAGTTTCTAATCAAAATATACAGAACTAGTGGGAGTAGAGCTAAGTGATGCATTATTAAAATATGTATAAACATTTATGAACTAATTACCATTCCCAACGAAAACCTGTCAAAGTGCAAAATCTATAATAAAGCAAAGCTCTGAAATATACTAAATCTCAAGGTAAATTGGTATACAAAAGTTTGAAAAGTCGGAAGCTATGTACCGAGGTAACTTCGGCATGGTATTTATTTTATCAATAACTTCTAACGAATTGTCAACATTTCCCAATAATAGTTAATGCCAGTTCTATCTCATCGATGGTATTACAATATCTTTTTATGAGTACTTTTAATGTCTTTTAAGCAATTTACTACTTGTTCTGATAGAGTTTTAGTGGTAGCAAATTTTTGCTCCGGCAATAACGCGCTATTTATAAGGTCTTTTATGAAATTTAGGTAACATGTATAATTTTTGCAATGCACGTTGTTCTTATCAGAAAGTTTAATAATCAAATATTATATTTTTTCTTGGCTATGTTCATCGATTAAGTTATCAATATTCAGATTAGTTGAATTTCATAAACAGAATTAACCGCACATATTTTTTACGTAATATGTTTTCCCCCTTAATACCGAATTGTTTTTTCATATTTTCAAGACTTAAATTTCTAATTTCTTACATGTGAAGCTATAATTATTGCTTGGCTTTATCTACTGTAGTGATTACAAAAATGGTTTATGTAAATTTATTAAATCAGCTTTAAGCTTATTATAATTATTAGTTCTATACAAAATCTGAAAGATAAATTCATTTTTAAGCGAGGAAATTTTATTTCTAATTAACTTAATTAATAATTTAGACCATGCTTCTAGTTCTCTACTCGCATTGCAGCACCGCAATTTTTAACAATTTATCTTTTAATTTATTGACTGAAAAAACAAAACATATCTTTTAAAATTATGTCCCATGTTACTTTATTACTCCCTATTCTAAATTTAAACCAGCTTTACGACATAGCTTCCGCTAATTTGTCGTTTGCCACAATGTTTTAAACTAGTTCTTACATCACCTGTTAATATGTGACATATCGGACTATAAAATGGACTTTGCTAGTGCATCACGTCTGCTAGCTGGCATAGCCATTGACTCTTTCACACAAGCGCATTTATTATTCTTGAAAATATCATTATCTGAAAGATCCCCTAAACACTTTATTATAATTACAAAAATTAGACACCAACAGGTCGTGCATTATGAAATACACTATTTAATGGTTTGAAATCATTTACAACCATCTGGTAACATGGACTTAACTTTCTTTGAATTAATCAAGACTGTTAAACATTAAATTTTGTCTAAAATTTTAGAGGAATAATTTTAAAGTGGACCATGACTTTATCTTTAATCTTAACCGGTTTATCTTTGGATTTCTTAGAATTAGCTCTAATATACTCCCATAAAAGGCAAAAGGACTATATTCTTTAAATATTTATTTGTGAAATTATGTTTATTATTTAGAATATTTTCTATAGAAGGAATCAAAAAACTGTCTTTGTAGGCCTTTTCAATGAATCTTTTAATTTTTTAAATTCCGAAATTTCGATATAATGAATATCAATTATTAACAATAATTATAATATCAGACCTGCTTTTCTTTTTATTAAATGTATTTAGTCTTCTATTACCGTGTCTACCAGGTCTTCTGTTTAAAAACCCCAGGGAAGTTAAAATATGGCGTTATTAAAATCGTTTTTTTAAATAAATCTTTATACAAATGTTGCCTACATTTTTTATTTGATTGTTAAGTCCAAATGGATAGATGGTCCATTAATTTTCCAATCCAATAATTTTCTCTATCTAAAACATTTTGATTACTTTGAACAATTTCTATAATTTTGGGTATTTACAAATCAAATTTAGTACAATCTGTGTTTTAAAATGCTTATATTAGAAGAATCTTGGCGTAGATGCCGTTCTTAATTCACTGATCTATGCCCTAGGCTCTTTCTCTGTAAACATTGCTCCGTCTTTCCAACATATTGTATACCACATTTCTCACAGGTTATTAATATAGATAACATTCTTTACTTTAGCATTGGAGATAAGATGTTACATTAACAGAAGGAATTTAGAAACAAAAAATTTGTATTGAGTAAATGTTAACTTTTTAAAAACAGTGTGGATGTTCCAAAATCACCTTCATTCACCCAGAGTTTAACATTTACCGTTCTCAACAAAAAAGACGCCGGGTATTTTCATTATGATTTTTCATTGAGTTAAGTTTTTATAATTTTTGCCGGTGTGCGGTGGGTACATAGAATTTCTGACACGTAGTCCGTGGCCGGTCCTGGTTCGTTCAAACGAGTACAAGTAAAGGAAGGGTACAGTACATGGGGAACAACGTCGTATTACTAATGTTTCCACTAGTACAGACCGCGTTCCTCACATCTATACTGTCCCTGCAACCTATATAAATTAAAATGTAAAACTTGCAAACTACAACCAAACCAAAATTGGGACAAGAGACAATATAAAGTCAAATTAAAATTTATCAAAATCGCTATGTGGAAACAACGCGTTACTAAAATGAAAAAATTATTAAATAAAAGAACACACAGCCACCACATAGGGTGTACATCACTACATGAGCAAAGGTAATCTTGTTTCCCAAGGCAAACCAATCGCAAATATAAACAACGCACTATCGTCACGTTTTAAAGGAAGTAGTCAAGTTTGGGAAGTCCGGGACTCTGGTTCTGGCAAATTTTTACTAAACTCTGCCATGAATAAAGAAACTACATGTTAAATGTCAAAATAGTTATTTAAAATCAAATTTGCAACATTACAAGACATTAACAATAGTTACAACAAAATACAAATATTGGATAAAGATATCTATACTATTACAAATAATATATAAAATACAGTACAGCACTCACTAACGATAGTTGCTTATCCGGGTAGGTACCGGTTTTTTTTTTTTAAGCCTCAGCATGCCTCAAGTGACCCCTATCAATAACTACCCTACAAATAACCCTACATTTATAGCACAAATAAAAACTAAGGAAATCGGCAAACGTAAGCCAAATTGATACTATCGACCAATGAATACATATAATGATAGAGAAATAATTGCAAAATATGAAGTCACAACCGATTTAAACAAAGAGGAGCTCTTTTAACAAGAACAATAAATTTAAAAAACATCATCCATATTAAATATAAAATAATAATAATAATAGAAAAAGAAAAAGATAAACCCTAAATACAGACCAAACGTAAGCAGAGGTTATACAAGATACTTCAAGTTACAAATGCTTTGATTAAAATTATTGATGTCAAATTTTAGAATACAGTCACAATAATTGACCCTAAAACGATTAAATTTATGGAACACTTTACTTGCCGTCAAAACCTCTGTCCACTCAAGAGTCTGTATAGTAACCTAGCTCTAGCCCAAAAGTCATCTACTTTAGTGCAGATTTTACAAAATCTTATAATTTGGGAATAAAAACACTTATAAGTGACTTTTACTATCGATATTACTACTAGGGAAAGGAAAGTTTATTACACAATCTTTAAAATTAAAAGCATCAAAACTTTGTGATATACTTTAAGTATGCACT